>PVKC010013842.1:0-22637 GCA_004027635.1 Crocidura indochinensis
ACACACACACACACACACACACCTCCAAAAGAAGGAGATAAGTCTCCCATGGGAAAGTTAATTTCCCATCATTCTTATCTCCTGAAATGGTGCAGGGCCAAAGAGACTGTAGAAATAGATCTTGATATTAAACTCCTGAAGTTTAAGTCTCCTTTCACTTTTTGACGAATTTATCTGAAAGTTTATTTATTTCTTGGGGCTTAGAACCACATGCAGAGGTATAAAGAGGTTATCCTCCCTCTGCAATCAGGAATTACTCCTGGTAAGTCTTGGGGATCATATAAGGTGCCAGGGATAGAACCATAGTTGGCCGTGTGCAAGGTTATCTTCTCAGTTATTGCTCCTTCCCTGTTTCAAATGGTTTACAGCCTGGGTCATTTTTTTTAAAGCATCATTGTCTTTTGGGGATCTCCTACATACAAAATTAGATTTAATTTCCTCCTATTAATCTATCAATTTAATTATTAAGTGAAGATAAAGATGCTCTTTCCTTATATTACTTTGTGGGTTTTTTGGTCTTTTTTTGTTTTGTTTTTGTTTCATTTGGGGGTCACACCAATTGTGCTCAGGGGTTATTCCTAACTCTGCACTCAAAAATTGCTCCTGCAGACTTGGGGGACTATATGGGATGCCAGGAATTGAACACGGGTTTGTCCCAGGTTAGCTGTGTGCAAAACAAACTCCTTACCCTACCCTATCTCTGGCCCCATAATTTGTGCTTTTTTATCTAAAAAAAAAAAACTAATATCTATGTCAAAATTTTAAAAGGGAAAACATTCATTTTCCTTTTTTTTTTTTTTTTTTTTTGTTTTTTTTGTTTTTGGGTCACATCTGGCAGTGCTCAACGGTTACTTCTGGCTCCACATTCAGAAATCACTCCTGGCAGGCAGGTTCGAGGGACCATATGGGACGCCGAAATTCGGACCACTGTCCATCTGCATGCAAGGCAAATGCCCTACCTCCATGCTATCTCTCTGGCCCCATTTTCCTTTTTTAGATAAAAATTTAAATAATTCCTGGAGCATCGCTTCTTTGCAGTCTCCAGGGATCTTGGGATTCCAAGTAAGGAACAAACATGCTCTAGACAGTGCAAATTCTGCTTTGTCTCATCACCAGAGAGAAAATCAAGACCAAGAGGGGTCAGACTATGTAATCCTCTACCCCGCCTCACCAAATTTCTAGCAGTGGCATTTCTGAAATAGTCACTAATGACACAACAACCTGGTAATAAATTATTGAATTAAAATACTAAATTTTGACTTCTTAAAGTCCTAGCCCCCAATAGACAATAGGGATGGATAATGGTCCATCAGGGACCTTTGTTAGCCCATAACAGAAGCAGATCTAGTGAGTATTTCTCTCTCACTCTCTTTCTTCTCCCTACCTCAGACAAACACATATAAACACCACAAAGGATGATAGCACAACAGAAATATTGACATTATTAATTCCTATATGGCAAAGAGTCAGATATTTTTAGAAAAAAAGAGTATCTGATTCATGGGGCTGGAGTGATAGAACAGAGGGTAGGTCATATGCCTTGCTTGAAGCTGAACCTGGGACCAGCCCCGGTTAGATCCCGGCATCCCATATTGTATCCGGGCCTGCTGGGAGTGATTTCTGAGCACTGGGCCAGGAGTAAGTAACACCTGAGCATTGCCAGATGTGACTCAGAAGCAAAATAAAGAATATCTGATATATATAAAAAATTTCAGGAGATTCTTGAGAGTCCTTTATTCTATTTCAGCCTTTCTTATCCTGGCACACACACACACACACACACACACACACACACACACACACACACACACATGAGAGAACTGGACAAAGTTCTTTTTCTAACATTAAAAATATGACTTGGCTGGAGGGTCTCAAGAGTGAGGCTGGCTGATGACTGGGAAGCTTCAGGAATAGTGGAACCAGGAGATGCTGCACTTGGCAGAAATTGGTGGAATGGCTCAATACTTGGCCTCAGCCAGGTAATTCTGAAAAGCAGAGTTCAATTGTTCTTGTTCAAGGAGAAAGTGACTTAAGGAAGTCTTGAGATACATTTGAATCTGCTTTCCTGACATATAAAGCAGGCAGCAAATATTAAAATACACACACAGCAAAATTAAAACCTTATTATGGGTTGTCTTTGTTCCATTTCATTTCTGGCCTGGGGATGCAGATTTGATCTGTGTCTTTTGAAAACTGTCGCATTCCTAGGTGTGTAGAGAAGGCGACCACACAAGGATTTCAAAGAGTAGACAAATGAAACAAATCTTGAAAACCCAGCTCCCAGATTTACCACCTGAAGATTCATCCACATCATGTTTTGTAGGGTTCATTCTTCCCTCTGGATTAAAAAAAAAAAAAAAAAACCAAAAAACCCAACACATTTATGTGTCTAGAAATAAGTGGATGCAGAGGGCATTAAACAATTTAGGAATATCACCTACTGTGTCACAACTATGGGGTTATATCTACCTTTATTTGAATTTTCATAATCAAGGATAATCTTCAGTACACTCTTCTTGATATTCTGACAGATATCCTTCAAGATTTTCAAGGAATTTTCCCCTAGAATGTCCATCTTTTCCATCTCTTTGAAAATATCAAGCATATTCTATAGAAAGAAGAAATAAGGTTGGAAGATAAAACTGAATCACATTGGCTTTTGGATTCCATTGTTTTCTTTTCAAACATACACTTCCTCCAAACCCAAGTTCTATTCTAAGCTCTCAAGCCAGTCATTGACTGAGGACATCTTGATTTTATAAAGAGCACAGGCCCCAAAGAAAGCAATTCTGTGCTTTCTGGTAGAAACAGAAAAGAGAAGAGAAAGAGAGAAACTCCAGGCCCTGAAATTGTCCTCAGACTTCTTTATGTGAGAACTCTGAGCAGTCCAGATGCATGATTAACACCCAGCCCCTGCTGACACTCCACATCTAGGATCTGAGACTCTCTCTCTCTCTCTCTCTCTCTCTCTCTCTCTCTCTCTCTCTCACACACACACACACACACACACACACTTATGCATGCAAACACACACATATGCATCTCAGGCTCACTGTTGTCTTTCCTGACTCTACTGGGTCCCACATAGGCTGTGTCTCACAACTAATCTTCTTCCTTGGCTTCAGTCCAGTCCTAATCTGCTTTCAATAATAGTGAGCAGCAATTTTCAGTAACAAAAGAATCTTAGCTGGTCAACTTTCCTTTTTGATTTTTTTTCTTTCTTTTTTTTTTTTTGCGGAGGCCACACCCAGTGATGATCAGGGGTTACTTCTGGCTCTGCACTCAGAAATCACTCCTGGCTTGGGGGACGCTGGGGGATTGAACCTAGGTTCATCCTAGGTCAGTCACGTGCAAGGCAAACTCCCTACTGCTGCATCACCGCTCTGGCCCCTCAACTTTCCTTTTTAACTTATTTTTAAAACAATTTTTTTAGGCTATACCCAGTGGTGCTCAGGACTAATTTCTTCCTCTATACTTAGGAATCACTCCTAGTGGTGTTCAGAGAACTATATGGGGTGCCAGAGATTAAACCATGTGGGGTTAGCCACATTCAAGGCAAATGACCTACCCATTATACTATCTCTTCAACTCCTTTAAACTTCTTTTAAATCTCTTTCACAAGTAAGAATCCAGGTTACATTATCCACTTTTCAGTCCCAGAAATCCCATTGGTTGACTCATTCTTATGGAAAATCTTAGAGAGACACTGTATCTTACCATGTCATCATCTAGTTTACATTTGGCAATCAAACCCTTCAACATAAACTTAAACTGCTTCACTTCATATTTGCTCATTTCTTCTGAAATTTGAAAAAGCATAACCCTGTGGTGGAAAACAGAGACACTTTAGAAATGCTTTCTTAAATCACTTTCCCTTTGAGACATGAAGTTGTGTGAGACTTCATTCCCGTGGCATCTCTTGAAAATAAACCAGCTCATGACATAATATAAGTCAAATTCTTGGGGGAAAAAGATACCAATAACTGATATTGTGTACAGAAGACCCTTGATGCAGGCCTAACTAGTTCAACCTTAACAGAATTAAAAATCCCTCTAATTGGGGCTGGAATGATAGTACAGAGGGTAGGGCACTTGCCTTGCACACGCTTGACCCGGGTTCAATCACTGGCATCCCATATGGCCCCCTGAGCATGTCAGCAGTACTTCCTGAGCAATGCTAGGAGCAGACCCTGAGTGTTGCTTGGTGGGGCTAAAAAAAAAAAAATCCCTCTAACTTGTCATTCAATCAACTTCCATTAAATTAATTGTTTTTCCTGTTGCTTGTCACTGAGAAATCAAGACCTGTTACAACAGAAAATATTTTGATTTTTGATGCTTTTCTTTTCTAACTGCTTATCAAATCATCACTTCCTTAATTAAAACTTGTCAGTGATCTTTTGTTGTTACCTCCACTGACAAGGTAAAATGCTTGACTCTTCTTCAAACAGACCTTAGCACACTATCTACCTTCCTTTTCTTCCTCAGCCCACCCCCATATACTCCTAAACCCACTCAACTACCCTCTCTCTCCTTTGATGCTGAGCCCGAGGTCCTCTAAGGTGCCGTTGAGTAGCCCAATGTATCATCTCTCATAATTGTTTGATTATGAAATTCTCAGAGATCTGGAGTCTTGGCCCTTTGGATTTTATAAGCCTCTGGGCCTGAAAACATATTCTTCTCTCCTTTTATCAATCTCAGTACATTTCTTTCAATAAAAACTATCTTGCTTCACTCTTTTGTCTCCTCCTGCAATTTTTTCTACAAAAAGAGGGCAGATCTGGAGTGCCTGTACTGAGGTGAGGACTGATTTTACTGCCACTAGGAAATCTTCAATCCTGAATTCACAGCTCTCTCAAATGACAGGGATCACCCTTGGTATCATCATCCTTGATATCAGTGAGGTTGGTGGGACACAAGTGTCAATGTTCCATTGGCACTAATAGCTGACTTCGCAGTCCACATACAGATCAGATCTGGTGGCCAGGGTGGGAAAACCAAAGAAGTGGAAGCATTCTGTTTTCTAGGTAACCTCTCCAGCTCCCCACAGTGGTTAAAGTGCCTGTATATCATGCACCTAACTCACATTCAATTCCTGGTACCCAAGGGTCTCCCAAGTATCCTGGCTAGTCTCCAGCATCACAGATTGGCCCAGTTATTCCCATCACTGCAGGCCTCAGCACATTCTGGAACTAGTGCCAGATCTGCCAAGAATCTCTTGTGAGCTTCCTGGAAATCCTGAGCACTGCTTGGAAACCACCAAAAAAAAAATGTATAAGGAAATTCAGATGGATATAGAGGAGAAAATGGAGGCAGAGGGGTTGGAGCAAAGTCTTGGCAACAGAAAACACCTTTAGCTGACTAAAACCACCTGTAACATGGAAAATAACATAAAATGTTGCCCTTCCCACTCACCCCAGGGAGCCAACTCTGGCAGAACTTATGTAATGTTCAGACATCTACAACCATTAGAAAATTAATTTCTCAACTATATTAAGCCATCCAGTATGTGGTCTTGCGTGATAGCAACCTTAGGAAGCAAGTAGCTCCAAGCATAATTTCATAGTTTAACATCCAATTTCATAATTTAAAATCTAAATGGTCCAGTCTCAAATACAGAAACTTAATCAAGGTGGCCCCAGTCATAGGGTATTACACGTCAAACTGTTAAGTGCTGTTAGAGACTTTCAGACTCACAGCCCTGGCTGTGAGGATCTCAGGTCACCCACATGAAAGTTACTAACTGCAGAGACAGTAAAATGAATCACAGCTTAGTTTTAGTGACAGTCTTTTTGCTTTGACAGGAAAGTATATCTGATAACAAAGAAGGCTGAAAGATAAAAAAAAAAAAAGTAGGCTGTAAGTTTCAGTTTTAAAGATTTGTCATGGTTTCCAAGTGAGCAAATAGGGAGTGTTATTACTTCCGGGTTACCGGCACTCCCTCTGGAGGAAAGAGAGGGCAAGGTACAGTCCAAGCCACTTCCTCCTAGCCATAGCCAGCCATCGCTATATCACAGGCTCATGTACACCATCTAGAATAACTAAGGACATACAATGTCATGAAAGACGTGGGCAAATAAAACCCAAACACTTTATTGAGAATTTCTACAATCATCTCCAGAAAGGTGGGAAGGGGATTTCTGGATTTCTGGAGGAATTGGGGCTTTATTCGATAACATGCAAAAGAAGCACACTATGTGGGCATTGAAAAGCAGAGGCAACAGGTAAAGGTTCATAACAGAGAGAAAGAACATTTAGAAAAAAGTCCGTTTTCATCTCAGCATGACTATAGGTAATATTTCACTTTGGAAAAAATGTTTTTGACTTCTCTTTTTGTGGAGGTATTTGGGCCATACCTGGCAGCAGCACTCAGGAGTTACTGCTGGCTCTAGGCTTAAAAATCACTCCTGGTAGGCCCTGAGAACCCTATGGAGTGCCAGGATTCTAACCTGGGTCTGCAACATGCAAGGCAAAAGCTTTACCCGATGTGCTATTGTTCTGGCCCCTAATTTAATTTCTTCCATTGCTCTGTTTCTCTTTTTATCTCTCTTTTTAGGGGGAGGGGAGCAGTGATCAGGGAAATCTAGAGGTCTCTCCCTGCAATATTCAGCATTTGGGCCCAATATAACAATGCTCAGATCTATCACTGTGATAGACCAACAGTGCTGGGCCCACACCACTAGGCCGACATTTGCCAGGGCTTGGGGACCTAAAGGGGTATACCTGGAGGTGCTTTGGTGCCATGTGCTACCAGAGACTAAATATGGGGCCTTATACAGACAAAGCATGACCTCCAATCTTTGAGTTATTTCTTAGTCAATTTTGTCCTGAATTATGCCCAAGATCTATTCCTAAAACCTCTAAAGTCCCTTAACAGAAAACCCACAATAAGTTTCCTTTCTTCCCATATTCCCCCTCACCACCACAGTTCACCATGTGCAAGTTTCCCCACCTGTAAGCAGAGATCTGAGCCCTGCCTGGTATCTGAAGCATGTTTTCCATGTCTCTTGCACTGGTTTTTAGATGTTTTCCCAAGAGATCACATCTATGAATTCGGAAAAGCAGTTCCTTCAAGAAGAACATGTCCTCCTCTCCCAACTTATTCTTCTCCTCAAGTATCTGGAATAACCTCAAAGCATCACTGATGGATTCCTGCAACCTCTGTGGGATGTTATCGATGCACAGGAATTTGAGGGAGTCAAGTTCTTCACTGTCCAGTTCTTCCCCAATTTTATAGAGACAGCAGTTGAAATCCATGCTTGTCAAATGTCAGGAGAATGGAGTCACAACCTGGGGTCAAAATATATGATGTTCAGATGAGAAAGAAAAGTACCATTGCATATTTATCCCTTCATCAAATGCTATTCCCTCCACCATACCCAGCTTTTTTTATGTGGATACTTGTGTGTGTGTGTGTGTGTGTGTGTGTGTGTGTGTGTGTGTGTGTGTGTATGTGTGTATGTGTATGGGGGTGGGGGGAGACAGGGAGAAACAGAGCTATATGCCCATGAAGCAGAGCAAAGTCTGTACAAAAATTTGTTTAAAAGTCTGTTTAAAAATTTGTTGGATGGGACCAGAGAGATAGTATGGAGGTAAGGCGTTTGCCTTTCATGCAGGACGGAGGTTTGAATCCCGGAATCCCATATGGTCCCCTGTGTCTGCCAGGGGTCATTTCTGAGCATAGAGCCAGGAGTAACCACTGAGCGCTGCCGGGTGTGACCCAAAAACTAAAAAAAAAAAAATTGTTGGAAAACTGGATGGCCATGTGTGAAAACAAAATGAAATTGGAACTGTATCTCACATCATTGACAAAAGCTAACTCAGAGTGACACCAAAATAAGACTAGAATCTATAAAAATACATGAAGAAAACATGGCAAAATTCTCCAGGAAATGGGCCTAAGAAATGTCTTCAATTATTTAACTCCAGAGGCAAAGACAGCAAAAACAAAACGGACAACAAACATCAAATTAAAAAGGCTTTTTGCATGTAGAGAAACTCCAAATTCAAATAAAAATGTACCCCAGTGATTGGGAGAATATATCAGATAAAGGACTAATATACAGGACTTAAACAGTTCCCACAAAGCTTTATAAGCCCCATCCAAAAAAGGTGGTGGAGTGTAGAGGAACAGATACTTCTCCAAAGAAGATATATAGCTGGCTAGAAGGTATATGAAAAAGTACTCATTATCACTTATGTTTAGGGATATTAACATCGAATCAGCAATGAGATGTTACCTCACACTAGAGGAATGATATATATATATATATATATATATATCAAAATTGCAAATATATCATAACTGCAAATCTTTGTATTGTTATGTTTTTCTTCCTTTTTTCCATTCTTCTCTTAAATTGATCCATATAGTCTCTAGAAGGACTCTTCCCATTTTTTGATTGTTTGATTTTTGCCCCATTTTATTATTTTTTTCTTTCCTTCAGACAGAATCACACAACTTGAACCATCTTGTTCTGCCTCACAAATATTGGGGGAAATAATGGAAGGTATCAAGACCAAACAGTGTATGAACATTAAGTAGAAATTAAAAAATGATTAGACTTAAACACCAAATCTAAAGTCAACGACAACAGAATCGATACTCAATTTACAACATGCTAGACACAGAAGGGACCACTCAGACTAGCAGCCCGGGGGATAAAAGAGGGGGATATGAAATGCATGCTGGGAACAGGGGTGGAGGGAGGACAACATTGGTGGTGGGAACACCCCTGATTCAATGTCACTATGTACCTAAAATATTACTGTGAAAGATTTGGAATCCACTTTGGTCAAAATTTAAAAAATAATAACTGCAAATTACAGGGTCAGCTGGGATGCAGTAGAAAGGAACATAGATTCTGAAGCAGAATCTATGGAAAGCAATATAGTATGTTAAAAGAAGTGCTAGATTACGCCTTATTTTACTCAAAACAAACATTGTTTTATATGTAAACCTGGGTGGGACAGGCTCAAGATAGCCTGTGCTATAAGGATTGTCCTGCCTGGGGGTGGTCTCTGTACTTAATAAAAATAGTTCTGGCATTGGGGCAGGAGAGATAGCATGGAGGTAGGCATTTGCCTTGCATGCAGAAGGATGGTGGTTGGAATCCCGGCATCCCATATAGTCCTCCGAGCTTGCCAGAAGCAATTTCTTAGTATAGAGCCAGGAGTAAGCCATGAGCGCTGCCGAGTGTGACCCAAAAACAACAACAACAACAACAACAACAACAGCAACAACAATAACAACGAAATAGTTCTGGCAGGCAGTCTGTGGGAGATAAGAGGCCAGACTTTATGTGTTTCATTCTCAAATTGGTTTGGATTATATCATGCACGACTCTGATTCAGATTCATTCTCCTGGGGTTGGAGATATGACTGTGGGTGATTTTCCAAAAAGTAAGAATATTAGTCCCATACTGTCTAGCAATTTCACTTCTTGACATCTACCCTTCCTCCAAACTAAAACATTAATTTGAAAGGATCTAGGGGTCTCAAACTCACAGCCCATGGGCCGCAAACGGCCCTGCCTTAGAGGAATCTTTTTTTGTTTTGTTTTGTTTTGTTTTAGTTGTTTGGGTCACACCCCCCAATGTTCAAGGCTTACTACTGACTTTGCACTCAAGGATCACTCCAACTTTGCCTCCTATGGCCCCAGGTAAATTGAGTTTGAGACCCCTGAGTCCATGCAGCATTTAGTACAGTAGGAGATGGAAATAACCCAAATGTCCAACTACATATCTGACTGCCCATTATGAATAGAGGGGATGGCAGCAACATTGTTTGTCTAAAGCCGAACTAGATGGATGGTGCAAATGGAGGCAGGAGAAATGAGAAAAAGTTCAGGAACCTGAAGCTCTGCAAGAATGTGTAAAGGGGGAAAAATTTCTAGAAGAGATTATAGAGTCTTAGTCTCTCTATGAAAGGCTACACACAGAAGCAGAAAAATAGGAAATAACGAGAATATGAGGATCAGTTAAAATTCAAAAACATGTTAAGAGGCTTGGATGTAGAGATCAACTTCCTTGATGAGGTTTTTTTTTAGCAGTAGGAGCTAATAGAATAAAAGCAAAGAGAGGAAAAGATGAAGGAATACAGAAGTAACCTCAGCAAAATTGGAATTATTCCAGAGAGCAAAAAGAACATGGAGGAGAAATTGGCTATGAAATTAAGAATCTTGTGTGTCCCTGAGCAACCCGTCTATCCACTGCCCACCTACCACTGTATATATGCATATATACACATATATAATGGAATACTATCTGCCTATATTTTTTTCTATCTTCCTATCTATATATCTTTCTATCTATCTATCTATCTACAGTAAGAAAAGATAAAATCATGAAACTGGAGGGTATCATATTTGCACAATAAGTCAGAGGAGAGGGGGTAAATTCATTTGCTTTTACTCATCTGTAGAATATAGAGTCAAAATGAGAAGAGTCACTGTGGAACAATAGTATACTTTTGGTATGGGCATACAAACCAGTTCTCAAGCAGTAGGGGAATATGAGGGAAGGGGGAAGAAGACCATAGGAAAGTAACTGGAACCCACTGAGCTCAGAAAATGAAAACAATAACACAGAAGGCTCAACTAGCAACTAACAGCTCAGTAAATTCTCAAAAAAAATGTCTTTAATAATATCTTACCTGTGTAAGATAAAAATTTTTACAAATTTACTTTTTGTTTGTCTGTTTGTTTTTGGACTACACTCAGCAGTGCTAAGGGTTTATTCCTGGCTCTACACTAAGGAATCACTTCTGGTAATTTTCAGGGAACCATATGAGATGGTGAGGATCAAACCCAGGTGAGAAGTGTGCAAAGCAAATTTCCTACGTGCTGTCCTATTGTTCAAGCCTCCTGAATTATTTTTTGATAATTCCATTTCACAGTGTGTTGTAGCAAGTAATATAAATTAAATCATTTTGTGCCTACCAAGGAGGCAGGAGCAGAATTGGAAGCTGGCAACAATGGCAGAGGGAAGTGGTGGTGGGATGGATATTGGTACTCTTAAAGCCCAAAACAACTGTATTATGAACAACCTTGTAAACTATGTCCCTTCCAAAATAATAAATAACACACTCCATCTTCTGACATAAAGACAGATAGTGCTTGCTTTGCATGAACGAGTTCCTGTGTCTCCTCCCCAACATTGCCAAATGTACCAGTAATTCACTGACACTGTTGAAGATCTTTGTGTGGCAACAAAAATGTGCCACTCCTAGCATCATAGAGCGGCCTCTCCCCTGAACCCAACAACCACAACAAAAAGGTAGAGAGCCAAGACATACTACTGTGATCATGAAAAATACAAGTGTGAAAAAGGAAGCTGAAAAATAACTAAAAAATTATTTTAATCAATTTCTAAAAAAAATTACTCAATGAGGTCACATGCTGACAACCTTCCCCAAGCTCTAGGCTCATCCTGATGCCCTTGGGATATCCAATCAGTTTCTTAAGTAACAGAGAACCTGAAACTCAATCATACCCACCCACAAAATGCAAAAAACAATGCGGAATGAATGACAAATGTATCTGGGGATAGGGAGAAAAACCTAGGCAAATATCCAAGCCCATCAAAATGCCTAAGACTTCTCTGAGCAGGGGAGCTGGCAGACAGGACCCCTGTACTGAACCCGAGTGCAGGAAGATGTGACCCCCAAGCCAAGCAAGACCTAGCAGCTGGGTCTCCAGGGATGTGGGGGAAGAGAACCAGCCCTTTCTATGGCCATAAACGGAGCTATACTGGGGCCCTCCTTGCAGGGGGGGGGGGTTCCTTTTTCATCAGTCTTCATTTCCAAAAACTCGCAGGCACTTAGTTAACCATGATTCCACAATGCTCATAATTTTAGATTGTTCCTAGGTAAGGTTACTGAATGCCCAAGACCCTGAGGATAATACTTGAATAGATCTCTAATGTCTCTCTACATGTAGGCATAAGTTTGTATACAGTGGTCTTCTTTCTGACTGCCAAACCTAATCTGTAAGCAATTCATGTCTATAGTGTGTATAGCCCCTCTTATATATTACCTCTCCCCCACTTCAGAAACTTCTATTCTCTCATTCCCCAATCCTGATCTGTTATCCCTCCTTATTTAACATTCTTTACCCTCAATTCTTAACTCATTAGGCACCAAGAATGACTTCCTGACCCAACAAACCACCAAAACAAAAAGACACCCTCTCAGTCCACATCTTGTGCCCCAGAAAGAAACTACAACCAACTCACCTGCTGACTCATGCTATGTGACTCTTCTCACCTCCCTCAAAATGTATACTGTTGTACAGTACCCAATTTAGCTTCAGAAAGACCCCCAGCTCAAGGACAGTACCTGATCCCTCAATGCTGCAAATCATGTCTCAAACTCAACAAGACCACAGAGTGTGATGAAAAAGTGCCTTAGATTTCACCCCCCACAAGAGTATCTCAAAAGACTTAACTTGGATACTTAAATTGCCTTGTATGTTTAATACATACATATACTCTGGGAGGTAAAGGAGGGAGATATGGGACATATGCTGGGAAAGGGGGTGGGTGGGAGGACAACCCTGGTGGTGGGAATAGCCCTGATTCATTGTCACTATGTTCCTTCAATAGTACTGTGAAAGGTTTGTTATTCACTATTTTGTTACAATAAAAATTATTATTATTATTTTTTTTGGTTCACACCCGGCAGTGCTCAGGGGTTACTCCTGGCTCCATGCTCAGAAATTGCTCCTGGCAGGCACGGGGGACCATATGGGGCACCGGATTCGAACCGATGACCTTTTGCATGAAAGGCAAACGCCTTACCTCCATGCTATCTCCTGGGCCCCAATAAAAATTATTATTAATGAGAATGTATGAGGAAAATGGAGAGCCTGTCTAGAGTACAGGCGGGGGTTGGGTGGGGAGGAGGGAGATTTGGGACAATGGTGATGGGAACGTTGCACTGGTGATAGGTGGTGTTCTATACATGACTGAAACCCAAACACAACTATGTATGTAATCAAGGTGTTAAAATAAAAAAAAATTATATATCAAAAAAAATAAAATAAAATATATTTAAAAAAAGAAAGTTTTAAGGAAAGAAAAAAGAATGAATTTGCTATTACATGATTTTAATTTGCACAAACCACAGTCATATTTCTTAAAAATCATAATGAGCTGACTGTATGTCTATATTGACATTAGTAATACTGTGTGAAAAACAACCACAAACTCTCAGTGGCATTTAGCAATAAGTATACATGCATTTGAAATTTAGGTAGACTGATCTAGATGAAAGTAGACTGAGTTTTATGTCACTTTAAAAATTTTCTGGTTTAGCGGGCCGGGCGGTGGCGCTGGAGTTAAGGTGCCTGCACTAACCTAGGACGGACCGCGGTTCGATCCCCCGGTTCCCCATATGGTCCCCCGTGTCTTCCAGGAGCGACTTCTGAGCAAATAGCCAGGAGTAACCCCTGAGCATCACCGGGTGTGACCCAAAAACCAAAAAAAAAATTTTTTTTTTCTGGTTTAGTTATCTCAATCACTTGGAATCATTAGGCTACAGAAAGAATATTATTTAAATTGTAATAAAATAAATGAAAGAGACCTGCCTCAATAGCAATTTATATAAGTGAACTGGAGTCAAAGAGTAAGATATAACTCTACTTCTGTTGATGTGGTGATAATGGAAAGTGTGAATATTTGAAAATAAAGTGCAATTTATTCTACAGTTTAGCAGACATGTATGTTCTAACTTAATAAAAAAAATAAAGAAAAGATGTCTAAGACTTGTAGATGAGAGTCTAAAATCAACACTTAGTGCTTTTGCAACAGAAATCAAGGAAGCACTAGCCAGAGAAATTAAGCAATCAGTAGAGGAGTAATTCAACCAACTCAAAGAACTCTTTCAGAAGTTGAGAGAATCCATACAAATGAAATTGAGGGAACTGAATAACATGTTAGCAAGCTGTAATTGCAGAATCACACAAGTGGAGAACCAGAGTAAAAAAAAGGAGAGACAAACAATGAAAGAAAATGTAAGATACCTAATGAACAAAGACAAGAGAACTAATCTGTGAATGATAGGAATACCAGAAGGGGTGGAAAAATGGAAAGGGGAAAACAAGTAGAGAGAGATAATATCTGAGAACTTCTCCACTCTTTGGAAAGAGGCCACTGTACAAGTCCAAGAAGTAAAAAAGAGTTCCAAATAAAATAGACTCTAACAGATCAACACTAAGACCAATGGCAAAACAACAACAGAAAGGAAGAAAGAAAGGAAGAAAGAAAGAAAGAAAGAAAGAAAGAAAGAAAGAAAGAAAGAAAGAAAGAAAGAAAGAAAGAAAGAAAGAACAAGATGGACTCATTAAAGCAGCAAGGGAGAAGAAAAACCTTAAATATAAAGGAAAAAACATAAGAATCAAACCAGATCTCCCATATGAAATAATCTAAACAAGAAAAGAGTATGTGAGGACTTCTGTTCCTCTTCTACTGGTATGTTGGGGGCACTGGGCAGGACAGCTAGCCAAAGGCCCCCTGGGCTGACCACTTAGTCCAGGGGACTGAGATCCCCCCCCCCACGCCAGACTGGCCTTTAGGGCCAGGGCTGATAACTTGGTTCCTGGGGAGGAAGGAAGGGGAGAGAAACTCCTCCCTGTGCATACACAAACTGCAGAGGCAAGGGCTGGACTCAGCAGATCCCCACATGCCAGGACTTCTGTTTCTCTTCCAATGGTATGTTGGGGGCACTGGGCAGAACAGTTAGCCAAAGGCCCCTGGGCTGACCATTTAGTCCAGTGGACTGAAATCCCCCCATGCCAGACTGGTCTTTAGGACCAGGGCTGGTAACTCGGGCCCTGGGGGGAGAGTGGGGGAGAGAAACTCCTTCCCTATGTATACTGGACCCCATTCAGGGATGTCTTTTCTTACTATTATTCATTTTCAAAAGTGTGCGGGTGCATTCGTGCCTGAGCAACAAATATACTATTTAACACCATCCAAAAATGTTCTTAATTCTTGGCTGTTTCTTGGAAAGGAAATGGAATGCCCTAGATTTGAATGATAACACTCAAATAGATCTCTCTAAAGTCAGTGTATATGAAGACATGACTTTCTATACAGTGGTCCTCTCTGACTGCTAAGCCTAATCCATAAACAATTCATCTATACAATGTATATAGCCCCTCTGAATATTGCCCCTTCCCCACCCAGAGCCCCTTCTACCCCCTCATCTCCCAACCCATATTCGTCATCTTCCCCTTTAACCCTCTTTACCCTCAGTTCTTAACTTGTTAGGCACCAAGACCGACCTCCTGCCCCAGCCAGCTCCTCAATGAAAGATACCCTCTCGATCCCGCATCTCATGTCTCGTCAAGAAAGTACAACCAACACTCCTGCTAACCCAAGTTTTGTGGCCCTTCTCACCCCCATAAAATCGTGGACTGTTGTATGATATCAGAATCAGCTTCAAGCAAAACCCCCAGCTCAAGGACACTACATGATTCCGTAATGCCGCAAATCAAATCTCAAACTCAAGACCAAGGTCTGTGATACGAAAAAGTGCCTTGGCTTTCACTTCCCACAAGAATATCTCAAAAGTCCTAATTAGGAAACCTATGTTGCCTATGTAAGCTTAATACCTTAATAATAATGCATCTTAAGATGTATATTCCTAAACATACAGGTAGCCTCCTCCATCACTTGTTTTCTTCAAATACCATTTTTTCTTTTTTTAACCCTGATTTATTTATTTGTTCTCTTTTTTTTATATACATATTTTCTCTATCTTCACCAGTTTTGGTGCTGCTTGGTACAAAAACCAAGAAAGCGTCTTTCCTGGGACAAAAACTCTGATCAAAACCAGCCCACAGTATCTGTGGTCTGTCATCCTTACCCAGAATAGCGCCAGCAATACAATATGACACCATATGCATAGTAAAAAAGGGAAAATCATAGACACAGAAACAAGATCTTATCTTCTAAGGATAAGAACTCACATTTTTTTTTAATTTCTTGGTTTTTGGGTCAGACCTGACAGCATTCAGGGGTTACTCCTGGCTCTATGCTCAGAAATTGCTCCTTGCGGGCTCAAGGGACCACATAGGATGCCAGGATTCGAACCACCGTCCTTCTGCATGTAAGGCAAATGCGTTACCTCCAAGCTCTCTCTCCAGTCCCAGAACTCACAATTTTTATAACACAAGGGTGCTTCCCATCCTGGAATATGTCATGTGGATACAACTCAGTCTCCATGCAATTGGACAGTGTTAATTCAATCTCAAACCCCAGATCCCAGACGTAGACTGATATAGCTCCCTGCAAAAACACCAGGAACTAAGGTCTGTTGGGAAACATATACATCACTCTGGCACCAACTTGTGCCAGTATTAATATGACAATGAGGACAACGTGGAAATGACAACTTGACCTAAGACCAGGTAAGTCCTATCACATCACCTAATACTAAGTGGAAATCAGAAGATGTATCGTCCTTTGAACTGTGAAAAATAAGAGCACTAACTACAGAAAACTGACTTTGACAACCGTGACTAGGCAAAACTTACCTTGGAACCAATAAGGAAAACCCTACCCTAGGCTGTAGCCCAGGACACTTACAAAAATCAAGATTTCTTAGTACAAAGGCCCAACTTTGACAACAGAGACTGAGCAGGACCTTTGGAACCATAATATTCTAGGCTTCAGCTTAAGGACTGAGCAAAAACAGGGAGCACATGATACAGAAGACTGGACACAACAATAATGATGGAACTGTAAAGACTATCCTAGACCTTGTCCTATGACCTGCATAATTACAAAGATTGTAATTACAAAGTAATTACAATTACTACAGTGACCTGATTTTCTCATCCACAACTGAGAGGAAAGTTTCCTGGCACCACAATAAAGCCCTTGGGATATGGTAATGAGTATATATGGAGCCAGTGGTTGTTCCCATGAAGGTATGCTTCAAGAGGGGAGAAGGCCTGAATCTCTTAGGCCACGGGAATTCCCTTTATTCCCCAATACTTACTGTGCCTATGCAAAAAGTAAATAAATAAATAAAAATAAAAAAATAAAGTGGGGTAACACCAAACCCTGCCACTCCAGCACTCCTTTTTCTTTTTTTGTTTGTTTTTGATATTATTTTCCTTCTCTTTTTTTCTTCCACGTTTTTCTTTCTTTTTCACTCATGTGGTTATTATTTGGTGATTTTTTTTTTTGGCTGGGTGCATTTTTTCTTTCTTTTTTTCTTATTTTGGTAGTTGCTACCAAATTTTTCTTCTCTTTTTCTTATCCTTTTTTTTATCTCCAACAGAATCACATAATATGAATCATTCAGTCTCATAAATTGAGGGGGGAAAATGATGATACCAGGACCAGTCATATGAATATGTAGTGAAAATGAAAAATGATCAGACTTGAACACCAAACTCAAAGACAATGACAACAAAATAGATACCCAATCTACAACAAGCTGTAAAGTTGAAACCAGTTACACTAGTATTCTGGGGGTAAAGGAGGGAGATATGAGATACATGCTGGGAACAGGAGTGGAGGGAGGACAACACTGGTGGTGTCAATGCCCTTCATTCATTGTCACTATATACCGTAAATAATTTTGTGAAAAACTTATAATGCACTTCGGTCACAATAAAAATTTATTAAAAATATTACAAAAGCTGGGGTGGTCAAAGGGGGAATATCTTATTATAATAACTATATTCACACAAAAATATATAAATTAATGTTTAAAGAAAATTTTTCATAGTAGTTCCAAACTGAAACCAAGTGTCCTTCAATAAGTGAATGGTAAAACAAATTGTAGGACATTAAAATCAAAGACACAATTCAGCAACAAAAATGAAGGAATAGTTAAGACATGTAACAATATGGATAAATGTCCAGGAAATTATGTTGAATGTAAAACAAGATAACTATCAAAAAAAAGAGTATGTGAATATTTGAATTACTGAATAAAAGAAATGTTCACCATAGAGTCAACTACCCAGAAAATCTCTCATTTTTATGAGAGAGAAGGATAAAAATCATTCTCAGACCAAAAAAAGATGTGCAACATTCATGCTAACTAAACCAACTCAAATGAACTACTCAAAGATCACTTATATAAACCAAACACCCAATTATAACTGCAATAGTCCCACACAATACAAAAGCACAACAACCCTTTCTAGAGTTTATCATATTTTTGGACATAAGTCTAACTTACAAAATTCACAAACATAAGAATCATACCAAGCATCCCATCAGACCACAATGCCACAGAGGTCAAGATTGATTGTGGCAGCGCCAGAGCAATAGTACAGCAGTTAGAGCATTTGCCTTGCGCATAGCTAACATGGGCTTAATTCTCGGCATCCCATATTGCCCCCTGAGTGCACTTGGAGAAATTCCTGAGCAAAGAGCCAGGAGTAACCCCTGAGAGCCACTAGGTGTGGTCCAAAACAAAACAAAACAAAACAAAAAGGATGTGGAGAATATCTAATACCTGGAGACCAAACAACATGCTGCTCAAGAATAGATGGATCAAAGAGGGAATCAAAGAAGAAATTCTTGATTCTTTGATGTTAGATGATATTCAGCAATTACCCAAAACAAAGGCATTCCCCCAATTTTCTCTTTCCTTTTCACCTATCCCTTTGATATATAAAAGTTCACCTGGATCTCACTCGATCTCACCTGGCTGATTTTTTTTTTAAATCTAGTTGAATTTGTACTGGGAGAATAAAGAAAGATCAGTCTGGCTTGGCCTGCAGAGGTGAGAAGCCATTGACTTCACAACTCTCTCCTGACTAGATTGGTTTATTGATTCTTTGCAGCTACTAGAATTCCTTATTGAATAGATCCCAAAGGGGGGGGGGGTGGAAACAACAACAACAACAACAAAAAAAAAAACCAGTAGGCAAAATTGCCACTATATAAGAGGATATTCCAAAAGAGTTATAAATGTTAAGAGAATGCATCTAAGATATACAAAGGAGATACATATGTCCCTTTTATGTCTTTAGAAATAGTTGAGTGGGAGGGTGTTGAGTCCGGGTTTCAGTCTGTGATTTGGCCACCTGGAGACTGCAAAGGACTCCCAGTAGTCCCATATGAGGAATTGTCTTTGAGTGGAGGCTGCTCAGAAACTGAGTATAGTAGCATGCACAGGTACACAGTGAAGGGAGATGGAGGACAGGAGGCCACTGAGAGTAGATTAATAGAAACAGAGTATTGATTTCTTCTCAGGGTGAGAATCTATTTTTTTTTTCACTTTGGGAGATGTCTGGAAGCTGGCTTGAGTGAGGATAATGATCTGCTTCAAAAGAAGCAAAGAACTGAGGGTAAAAATGATTAAACATGGGGCAATAACCAGTAGGGGGTGAGAGTAAAGGATTATATATAAGCCTGTAAGGTGATGAGCCAACAGGGGGAAGGAAAGTGTACGATGTAGACATTCTGTATATTGTAAACATAGATGAACCCCTATGGTATCCTGTTAAGCTATTTATACTTTATACGCGGGGTCACTAGCCCCCGTATGGTTTGGAAATGGACATTGGTGGAAAGAAATTTGCCAGTGACTTTCCCAAGACAGTTCTACTTGTGCAAGGAGGGGCTTCAGGAAAGTCTGGGGTCCCCTTTAAACTGCTCCCTGGCACCTACCTCACTGGCTCCCTGGGCCGGAGCCCTTGAGTTCCGGGAGGAAGGAGAGGGAAGGCTGTTGGTAAGGAGGCCGAGCCCTGTAGTCTCCCCTAAACTTGGCCAAAGGACCTTTGGTATGGAGAACAGGCAATTTTACAATTGGCCCCCATAGAGGAATTGAAGGACCTGAGAAGACCCCTAGCCTATTTCAGCGGGACTGAGTGTTTAGTCCCTGTCACTGGAACTTGAGTGCACATTGCCCCTGTTCTAAACAGCTTCATGTTGTTCTGGTCTAGTTGCTCAGCTGCCCCACCACCCATGGTAGCAGAGGTTTTCTCAGGCTTGACAGAAGCAGGCAGTGAAGAGGAGAAAACTGAAGAATCTGAGCAGCATCCCAGAGATGGAGGCCTGTGTCTTTCTTTTACTAAAGGTGTTTTGTGCAAAGACCTCGGTCCCCTGACCTACAACAGCTTATCAAGGTCACTGATGGGATAGAAATCAAAGAGAAAGCCTCATTTAGAAGGACCAACAACAGGGAGAACAGTGGGAGTCCTAACCAGATTCCAGCCCAGGAACCAAAGGCCTTTTTGTCCTGGGAGATTTCAGCAGCCTAAAACAGTAGAGATGGAGATGGAGAATCCAACCACTGCCAGAGATCAACTGAGGAAAAGCTGTTTTCAGAATCCCTGCAACTTTCTTCTAGGTTAATCTCTTGATCTTATTTTCATCAGCCACTATATTTCTGGTTAAACTGTGTTCTACCTGTATAGATTTTAAAATCTATTCTTTTGTTCTTTGACCCATTGCAAAAATTTTGCATCCAACTCTAATGGTTTACTATTAGTTTGTACAATTCCAATGCATAATGTTGTTAGATTTTTAATAGTTCTCAGCTATCCTAGGGAATGTTTCCCTATTGTTGTGATACTTGATTGTGTATATTTAGCATCTTATTCTCAAATTGTGTCTTCAAAAATGTTCTAATGTTTTTAACCACAGAGACTGATGAAAAAGGAACTTGGATATTATAGACTCTTATTACAGTGCTCATTATAAGAATGTTTTAATGTTCAATTGTCAAGAATTGTTCAAAAATATTCTAATTCTAAAGCTATATATATGCAGAAATGTTCTTATGATTTTGTCTAGAAAAGTTTATGGAAAAGGAACTTGGATGCTATAGACTCATGTTTAAGAATTTTCAAATTAAGTATATCTGCAGAAGGTTCTAGTGTTTGTTCAAAGAAGTCTATGAAAAAAATGTTGTGATATATATAAGACAAGGATATGGAAAAAGCTAAATGTTTTGAGAATGATGTCTGCACAATTTAACCTATGGTGCTTTTTAAAGACAAGTCTACCCTCAGCAGCACTGACTCCTATGAATTAGAAAATTTCCTCACCACCTTACTTACTGCTAAAGGATTTTTTTCCTTTTATATCCCCAACTTTTACTGTAACTATGCAAAATAAAAACCACTTTTATAAATTCTTGTCTGGGGTTCCCACCTCTGGTGGAGAACAATAGAACAAAACTTTTATGGCCTTTTTCAATATTTGTTTTATTTTGAACAGAAAGGATGAATATGTTAGATGATATCTAGCAATTACCCAGAACCAAAGGCATTCCCCAATTTTTTCTTTCCTCTTCACCTAGCTCTTTGATATATAAAAATCCACCTGGACCTCATTCCACCTCCCCCCACCTGGTTGAATTTGTACTGGGAGAATAAAGGGTCAGTTTGGCTTGGTGTGCAGAGAGATCATAAGGTGAGAAGCCACTGACTCCATGACTCTCTCCTGACTGGGTTGGTTTATTAATTCTTCCCCACCTACCCTGCTTCAGACCTGCCCACCTGAGGTTGGAAATATGGTGCATGGGGTGATTTAACAACAGGGATTTATTTTATACTTTGAGACTAATAGTAATGAAGAAACAAATTACTAAAATCTATGAGACACAGCAAAAACAGTAATTAGGGGAAAACTCATAGCAATATAGGCCTACATAAGAAAAGAAGAAAAAGATAAAATCAACAACTTAAAGGCACACATTAAATATCTGGAAAACTAACAACAAAGAAACCCAAACACAAGCAGAAGAAAAAAATTAACAAAAATCAGACACAAAAATCAATATTTTAGGGGCCCGGGAGATAGCATGGAGGTAAGGTGTTTGCCTTTCATGCAAAAGGTCATCAATTCGAATCCCAGTGCCCCATATGGTCCCCCGTGCCTGCCAGGAGCAATTTCTGAGCATGGAGCCATGAGTAACCCCTGAGCACTGCCGGGTGTGACCCAAAAACCAAAAAAAAAAAAAAAAATCAATGTTTTAGAAACAAAGAGAGACGATAAATTTTTGAAGACTAATTCTTTTTGTTGTTGTTGTTGTTTTGTCTTTTTGTTTATTTGTTTTTGGGTAACATTGGGCAGTGCTTAGAGGCTACTCCTGGCTCTACACTCAGAAATTACCCCTGGCAGGCTCAGGGAACCATCTGGGATGCTGGAATTCGAACCACCACCCTTCTGCATGCAAGGCAAACGCCTTACCACTATGCTATCTCTCCAGCCCCAGAAGATTAATTCTTGTCATCAAGCAAATTGCCCGCTGTCAAGATCATAGAAAATAAAATTTGTAAAATTAGGGGCCGGTGGTGACGCTGGAGGTAAGGTGCCTGCCTTGCTTGCGCTAGCCTAGGACTGCAGTTCGATCCCCCAGTTTCCCATATGGTCCCCCAAGCCAGGAGCGACTTCTGAGTGCATAGCAGGAGTAACCCCTGAGCCTCACTGGGTGTGACCCAAAAACCAAAAAAAAAAAAAAGAAAATTTGTAAAATTAAGCACATATACTCAATCAGATTTGATTTCTTTACTGTAGTGATCCTGAAATTTGGATGGTAAGGAGGAAAGTGTCCATTTGGAGATCTAATAAAACATACCATCTTCATCTCAGAAACACACACACACACACACACACACACACACACACACACACACACACTTGGTGTATAACACAGGGAA
>PVKC010013843.1:0-22641 GCA_004027635.1 Crocidura indochinensis
GCAGGCACAGGGGACCATATGGGGCACCGGGATTCGAACCGATGACCTTTTGCATGAAAGGCAAATGCCTTACCTCCATGCTATCTCCCGGGCCCCAGTTGTCCAATTTTCTGATCTGTGACTGCTGGGAGCCACTTTCAGACTTCACAAGCCCATGTTACAGGTTGAAGCAGTGCTCGAAATGTTATCCCCTCTCCCTCAAACTATTTCAAAAGACATGAAAGGGATATGTATATCTGTTTTGTATATTTCTTTAGATATATTTCCTTAATAGGTATGATTCTTATTGTCTATTTCCTTATGTAGTGGTAGTTTTCTTTACTCCTTTTTATGGATCTGTTTAGTAGTAAATTCTAGTAAATGAGTTTCTTTTGGATTTCAAGTTCATATTAAAACCAGGCTATCAGGATTGTTTAGCTTGTTATTTTTACCCCCATATGCACCAGTAGTATCATGTGGCATTGTTTCCTTTTACATAGAAACATTAAAACGGAGAAATCTTACATGTGAAAACAAGTTCTTATCTAATAGGGATAGGGATAAGAAAAATACATTTTATATGCCAGTGGGGCCGTAGACCCTGAACATTTGTCATAGTGACTTGGCATAGACTTCAGAAGTTTTGGCCATTAGCCGTTCACCCCTGAATTTTGGATTCCATCTATGGAACCAGCACGGTTTTCTGCACCAGCACCAGGAAACATACTTCTACAAAGAAAGTCCCTAGTGCTGCCCTAGCATCAATTTGCTCCAGAGTGGGATCATATGACATCCTTGATGACTTGGTAACAAGCAACAAGCTGCTTTCAGGGCAGGGTTCTCTGTATTTCCAACTAATGGTGAGACGAAACCAAAAATGCTCCATGTCACCTGACTTGGACATAAGATCTGTACAAAAACAAGGATCTCTAACAACAGAAACCTGACTGGAGGCAGGCATACTAATTCATGATTAGGGTAAAAAATAAGGACAGAACTAAATATCAAGCAAAATCAACTACAATAGAATCAAGAAACCTAAATTTTAACAACCTAAACTTAAATAAGCCTTTACACTGGCAAGTCAGTGGGCAAAGATTGGTGGGATAGGATGCACTCTGGGTTCATTCGTGGAAGTAGGTTGACACCTGTGATGGGAATGGCCCTGTGTCACTGTAAATGTGAAATTCAACTATGAAGGATTCTGTAGATCACAAAGGTTTCAATAAAATATTTTTTTAAATGAGGTTGTCCATATGCAAGGCAAGCAACTTAAGGTACCTCCTTTAATATCTGTCAGCCCGCAAAAGATATGTTTAAATCTTTTGCATATAATTATCATTTCTAGTGATTCACTTCCTTGTATGATCTGGATTTACAACTTCAACATATCTTATAATTTTTTGTCACTAAGGAATTGTTTCAGTTTCTGTGTCTGTAATGTATAGTCTTCATTTCTGATAAATAGTTTTATTTGGTAGAGAATTATAATTTGACAATTGCTTTTTTTTCTCAACAAACACTGAAAAGTTCTCCTCTGTGTATTAGGTTATATTGTTTTCAGTAAAAAGTCTATCATCATTCCAACAGAAATTTTTGTAATTGTCACAATAAAATAAAATATCACTGACATTATGTTGATAAAATATACCTTCATTCTCAAAACATATCTTATTTTTTTAATTTTGACATATTTTTAAATATTTAATATTTCCTTTATTAATGTTTTAAAAATATTTTTATTTATCACTGTTTTTATTGTCATTTATCTCCTTAAATATGTCTAAAATTTGCCGAGTTTCTTGCATACCAAGAATTTTGTGTTTAGCTATTCTTCAGATAAAAATTTTATTTCTCCCTCTAATTTCTCTCCTTTGAAGATTCCAAGTACATATTCTGGAATATTAGACTGTTAGAAGTTTTCCATATATTTCTGAAGCACTATTGGATTTTTTTTTTGTGTGCACTGTGTGTGTGTGAGAGGGAGAGTTTATTTCACAAGGCTATTACAAAATTAAAGTTAAAACAACTAAAGTTTTAACTCCAAATTCAGGAGTCCAGAAGTCAAGAGATTGTTTGGCTTGGACTCTATTGAATAACCTGAAGGAAAAAAATGTTCAGTGAAAACAAACCATAAGATTCTATATGCTTTAAATGATATCTTTATTTAAGCACCATGATTATAAAAATGTTTGTAGTTGGGTTTCAATCATATAAAAAAAAAACACACCCCTTCACCAGTGCAATATTACCATCACCAATGTCCATCCCCCGGCCCTGCCTGTATTTGAGACAGGCATTCTACTTCTCTCACTCATTTACATTGATTTTATAGTTGTCAGTATAGTTATTTCTCTAACTACACTCACCACTCTTTGTGTTGAGCTTCATATTATGAGCCTATTCTTCCAGCCCTCATCTCTTTTCTCTCTGGATATGATTATGGTAGTATCTTTTATTTTTCTTAAACCCCATAGATAATTGAGATTATTCTGTGTCTATCTCTCTCTCTAATTTATTTCACTCAGCATAATAGTTTACATGTGCATGCATGTATAGAATTTCATGACTTCATCTCTCCTGACAGCTGCATAATATTCAGTTGTGTATATGTACCACAGTTTCTTTAGCCATTCAATGTTGAAGAGCATCTTGGTTGTTTTCAGAGTCTGGCTATTGTAAATAGCACTTCAATGACTATAGGTGTGAGGAAGGCATTTTTGTATTGCATTTTTGTGTTCCTAGGGAAGATCTCTAGCAACTATATAACTGGATAATATGGGAGCTCAATTTCCAGTTTTTCAAGAATTCTCCATATTGTTTTCTATAAGGGCTGGACTAGACAGCACTCTAACAAGCAGTGAATGAGAGTTTATTTCTCTCTGCATCCCTGTCAGCACTGAATATTCTTGTTCTTTGTCATGTGTGTCAATCTCTGTGGTGTGAAATGGTACCTCACTGTTGTTTTGATTTGCATCTCCCTGATGATTAGTGATGTGGAACATTTTTTCATGTGCCTGTTGACTATTTGTATTTCTTCTTTGAGGTAGTTTCTGTTCATTTCTTATTCCCATTTTTTGATGGGGTTAGATGCTTTTTCCTTGTAAAGTTCTGTCAGTCCCTTGTATATCTTAGATATTAGCCAGTTACCTGATGGATATTGTGTGAATAGTTTCTTCCACTCTGTGGATGGCTTTTGTATCCTAGTCACTATTTCCTTTGATGTGCAGATGATTCTCAGATTAATATAGTGCCATCTGTGTATCTCCACTTTCACTTGTTTGGACAGTGCTGTTTCCTCCTTGAAGATGCCCTTAGTCTCACTGTCATGGAGTGGTTTACCTACTTGTTGTTCTATATACCATATGGTTTCGGTCAGATAGCAAGATCTTTAATCCATTTGAATTTGACCTTTGTGTATGGTGTTATTTGAAGGTCTGAGTTTGCTTTTTGGCATGTGGCTGACCAGTTGTCCCAACACCACTTATTGAAGGGGCTTTCCTTTCTCCTTTTTTCATATATTTCCCCTTTGTCAAAGATGAGCTGATTCTCTGGGGAACATTCTCTGAATACTCAAGTCTATTTCATTGATATCAGGTCTTTCTGTGTTACAATACAATTCTTTTTTAGTGACTTTTGCTTTGTAATACAATTTAAAGTTGGGGAAATTCCTTTTTCCAAGAATTGTTCTAACTACTCTTAAGTGTTTATTGTTTCAAATAAAATTCAGGAGTGTTTTAGCCACTTCTTTGAAGAATGTCATGGGTATCCTTAGGGGGACTGCATTAAAAGAATAAGATCAAACAGATAAGACTGCATTAAAACCCATAGATGAGTGATACCATTCTGCGTTTCTCTCTCTCTCTCTCTCTTTCTCTCTCTGATTTATTTCACTCAGCATAATAGATTCCATGTACATCCATGTGTAGGAAAATTTCATGACTTCATCTCTCCTGACAGCTGCATAATATTCCATTGTGTATATGTAACCACAGTTTCTTTAGCCATTAGTCTGTTGAAGGGCATCTTGGTTGTTTCCAGAGTCTTGCTATGGTAAATAGTGCTGCAATGAATATAGGTGTAAGGAAGGGGTTTTTGTATTGTATTTTTTGTGTTCCTAGGGTATATTCCAAGGAGTAGTATAGCTGGATCGTAAGGGAGCTCGATTTCCAGGTTCTGGAGGAATCTCCATATCGCTTTCCATAAAGGTTGAACTACACGGCATTCCCACCAGCAGTGGATAAGAGTTCCTTTCTCTCCACATCCCCGTCAACACTGTTTGTTTTCATTCTTTGTGATGTGTGCCATTCTCTGTGGTGTGAGGTGGTAGCTCATAGTTGTTTTGATTTGCATCTCCCTGAAGATTAGCGATGTGGAGCATTTTTTCATGTGTCTTTCTGCCATTTGTATTTCTTCGTCAAAGTTTCTGTCCATTTCTTCTCCCCATTTTTTGATGTGATTATATGTTTTTTTCTTGTAAAGTTCTGTCAGTGCCTTGTATATTTTGGAGATTAGCCCCTTATCTGATGGGTATTGGGTGAATAGTTTCTCCCACTCAGTGGGTGGCTCTTGTATCCTGGACGTTATTTCCTTTGAGGTGCAGAAGTTTCTCAGCTTAATATATTCCCATCTATTAATATCTGCTTTCACCTGCTTGGAGAGTGCATTTTCCTCCTTGAATATGCTTGTAGTCTCAATGTCCTGGAGTGTTTTGCCTACGTGTTGTTCTATGTATTTTATGGTTTCAGGTCTGATATCAAGGTCTTTCATCCATTTGGATTTCATCTTTGTACATGATGTTAGCTGGGGGTCTAAGTTCAGTTTTTTGCAAGTGGCTAGCCAGTTGTGCCAACACCACTTGTTGAAGAGGCTTTCTTGTTCCTTTATCAAAAATTAGGTGACTGTACGTCTGGGGAACATTTTCTGAGTATTCAAGCCTATTCCACTGATCTGAGGGCCTGTCCATGTTCCAATACCATGCTGTTTTGATAAATATTGCTTTGTAGTAAACTTTAAAATTGGGGAAAGTATTTCCTCCCACGTTCTTTTTCCCAATGATTGCTTTCGCTATTCTACGGTGTTTATTGTTCCAAATAAATTTCAAAAGTGCCTGATCCACTTCTTTGAAGAATGTCATGGGGATCTTTAGAGGGATCGCATTAAATCTGTATAATGCCTTGGGTAGTATTGACATTTTGATGATTTTAATCCTGCCAATCCATGAGCAGGGTATATGTTTCCATTTCCGTGTATCCTCTCTTATTTCCTGGAGCAGAGTTTTATAGTTTTCTTTGTATAGGTCCTTCACATTTTTAGTCAAGTTGATTCCAAGATATTTGAGTTTGTGTGGCACTATTGTGAATGGGGTTGTTTTCTTAAAGTCCATTTCTTCCTTATTACTACTGGTGTATAGAAAGGCCATTGATTTTTGTGTGTTAATTTTGTAGCCTGCCACCTTGCTATATGAGTCTATTGTTTCTAGAAGCTTTTTGGTAAAGTCTTTAGGGTTTTCTAAGTAGAGCATCATGTCATCTGCAAAAAGCAAGAGCTTGACTTCTTCCTTTCCTATCTGGATTCCCTTGATATCTTTTTCTTGCCTAATCGCTATAGAGAATACTTCCAGTGCTATGTTGAATAGGAGTGGTGAGAGAGGACAGCCTTGTCTTGTGCCAGAATTTAGAGGGAAGGCTTTTAGTTTTTCTCCATTGAGAACAACATTTGCCACTGACTTGTGGTAGATGGCCTTAACTATATTGAGAAAGGTTCCTTCCATTCCCATCTTGCTGAGAGTTTTGATCAAGAATGGGTGTTGGACCTTATCAAATGCTTTCTCTGCATCTATTGATATGATCATGTGATTTTTATTTTTTTTGTTGTTGATGTTGTGTATTATGCTGATAGATTTACGAATGTTAAACCATCCTTGCATTCCTGGGATGAAACCTACTTGATCGAGGTGGATGATCTTCTTAATGAGGCATTGCATTCTATTTGCCAGAATTTTGTTGAGGATCTTTGCATCTGTATTCATCAGTGATATTTGTCTGTAATTTTCTTTTTTGGCAGCATCTCTGTCTGGTTTAGGTATCAAGGTGATGTTGGCTTCATAAAAGGTATTTGGAAGTGTTTCTGTTTTTTTGATTTCATGAAAAAGTCTTGTCAGGATTGGTAGTAGTTCCTCTTGGAAAGTTTGAAAGAATTCATTAGTGAATCCATCTGGGCCTGGGATTTTGTTTTTGGGCAGACATTTGATTACTGCTTTAATTTCATCAATAGTGATGGGGGTGTTTTGATATGCTACATCTTCTTCCTTCAACCATGGAAGATTATAAGAGTCCAAGAATTTATCCATTTCTTCCAGGTTCTCATTTTTAGTGGTGTAGAGCTTCTCAAAGTAGTTTCTGATTACCCTTTGAATCTCTGCCATATCAGTAGTGATCTCTCCTTTTTCATTCCTAATATGAGTTATCAAGTTTCTCTCTCTCTCTTTCTTTGTTAGTTTTGCCAGAGGTCTATCAATCGTGTTTATTTTTTTCAAAGAACCAACTTCTGCTTTTGGATTGTTTTTTGGGTTTCCACTTCATTGATTTCTGCTCTCAGCTTTGTTATTTCCTTCTGCCTCCGTCTTTTTGGGTTCTTTTGTTGAGCACTTTCTAGTTCTATAAGCTGTGTCATTAAGCTACTCAGGTAAGCCCTTTCTTCCTTCCTGATGTGTGCTTGCAAAGCTATACATTTTCCTCTCAGTACTGCTTTTGCTGTGTCCCATAAGTTCTGATAGTTTGTGTCTTCATTATCATTATTATCATTATCGTTATCATTAACTTTTTGATTTCCTCTTTGATTTTGTCTCGGACCCACTGGCTATTCAGTATGAGGCTGTTTAACTTCCAGGTGTTAAAGTTTTTCTTCTTTGTTCCTTTGGAATTCACAAATAATTTCAGAGCCTTGTGGTCAGCAAAGGTAGCCTGCAAATTTCTATCTTCTTGATATTATGAAGATATGTTTTATGTGCCAGCATGTAGTCTATCCTGGAGAATGTCCCATGTACATTGGAGAAGAATGTGTATCCAGATTTCTGGGGATGAAGTGTCCTATATATATCCACTAGGCCTCTTTCTTCCATTTCTCTCCTCAGGTCCAGTATATTCTCGTTGTGTTTCCATCTGGTTGACCTATCCATTGTTGACAAAGCTGTGTTGAGGTTCCCCACAATTATTGTGTTGCTGTTGATGCTATTTTTCAGCTTTGTCAACAATTGTATTAAATATTTTGCTGGGTCCTCATTCAGTGCATATATGTTTAGAAGTGTAATTTCTTCCTGCTCTACCTACCCCTTGATTAATATATAATGTCCATCTTTGTCCCTTACAACCTTCCTGAGTATAAAGTTTGCATTATCTGATATTAGTATGGCCACTCCAGATTTTTTATGGGTGTTGTTTGCTTGGATAATTTTCCTCCAGCCTTTTACTTTGAGTCTATGTTTGTTCTGACTATCCAGGTGCATTTCTTATAGACAGCAGAAAGTTGGATTGAGTTTTTTGATCTATTTAGCCACTCTGTGTCTCTTAACTGGTGCATTTAGTTCATTGACATTGAGAGAAAGAATTGTTCTGGGATTTGATGCCATCTTTACATCGAAATTTGGTGTGTCTTTTGGTTAGTCTTGTCTTAAATTAGGTCTTTCAGTTTTTCTCTTAAAAGTGGTTTTGAGTCTGTAAAGTTTCTGAGCTCTTTTTTGTCTGTGAAACCATGTATTTTTCCATCAAACCAGACACAAAAGAGAAAAGAGCTGAAGTTCCAGCTCACCTCATGAAGCTCACCACAAAGAGTGATGGGTTTAGTTAGAGAAATGAGTACATTTTGAACTGCCCTAAAAATGAGAACCTATGAGGGAAATGGAGAGCCTGTCTAGAGTACAGGCGGGGGGTTGATGGGAGGAGGGAGATTTGGGACAATGGTGATGGGAACGTTTCACTGGTGATGGGTGGGGTTCTTTACATGACTGAAACCCAAACACAATCATGTATGTAATCAAGGTGCTTAAATAAAATATATTAATTAAAAAAGAAATAATACCTTTTTATAATTGTGTTGTTAATAATAAACTAAACTTATTTTTTGCAAACAGTTGGAAAAAAATAGACTGCATTAAAAGAATAAGATCGATAAGATCCAAAATCATTCTTTAAAAAAAACTCTCATCAAGATGGGAATGGAAGGAACGTTTCTCAATATAGTCAAGGCCATATATCACAAGCCAATGTCAAATATTATTCTCAATGGAGATAAATTGAAAGCCTTTCCTCTAAAATCTGATACAAGACAAGGCTTCCTTCTCTCACCACTCCTATTCAACATAGTGCTGGAAATTCTTGCATAATAATTAGTCAAGAAAAAGATATCAAGGGCATTCAGATAGAAAAGGAAGAAGTCAAGTTCTCACTGTTTGCAGATGACATGCTATGATATTTAGGAAACCCTAAAGACTCTGCCAAAAAGCTTGTAGAAGCAATACATTCATATATCAAAGTGGCAGGCTACTAAAGTAACATGCAAAAATCAATGACTTTCTTATATACCTATAATGATAGAGAATAAATGAGCATTAAATAACAATCCCATTCACATTAATGTCACACAAACTCAAATATCTTGGAGTCAACATAACTAAAAAGGTGAAGGACCTATACAAAGAAAACTACAAAACACTGCTTCAAAGAATGAAAGAGGCCACAAAGAAATGGAGACATATACCCTGCTCATGGATTGGGAGGACTAACATCATTCAAATGGCAATATTCTCCAAGCCATTGTATAATTCTGATGTGCCACTAACCAAATACATAAGATAAGAAGGCAAATGAGATTCAGTAAGAGAAGCTTAAAGATTTTTGTTGAAAACACTTGGCTTCAAATTCTTCTTTTCTCCTCTTCCTCCTACTCCACTTCCTCCTCCTTTTTTTTTCTCTTTCTTCCCTCTTCCCTTCCCTTCTTCCCTGGCAGTGTTTGATTTACTATTGGCTCCACTATACTAAGAAATAACTTGGCAGAGGTCAGAGTACCATATGGGTTACTGGGGATAGAACACAGGTGGGCTGTGTGCAAACCAAGTGTTCTTCTACTCATTGTACTAGCACTATGGCCCTAGAAATTATTTTTCTTTGTTTGTATGCAACCAAAACCTTAAAGCTATCTCAAAGCTAGGCAAACAAATGAAAAAAATGTTTTTCTCTAGGAAAATAAACAGTATTTTATTTCAAGAAAATTAAATAAGTTTAAATTTATTTTACTTAAAGTTTTATTTTTTGAAAGAAAATAAGAAATAGATATTTTGTAGTTTATCTAAGCAAGTCAGTCACATTCCCTGAGTAATTTAAAATAGCTGGAAATGAATATATTTTAATGTTGAGAAACATTTTTCTAATGTTTTGATATTTTTTTTTTTGTTTTTTTGGGCCACACTCGTTTGATGCTCAGGGTTTCTGGCTAAGTGCTCAGAAATTGCCCCTGGCTTGGGGGAATCATATGGGACACCAGGGGATCAAACCATGGTCCTTCCTTGGCTAGCGCTTGCAAGGCAGACACCTTACCTCTAGCGCCATCTCACTGGCCCCATGTTTTGATATTTTATTTTGAAATAAATATAATTTTTGTTAAAATGTGTTTCCTAAAGAAATCATCATATAATACCGCATATAAGTGTGACTCAGAATGTCATTATTTTGGCATCCAATTCACAAATTTGGTAAAACAATATTTGTGCCAATTAACTGTTTTTCCCCAACATGGTGAAAAAACAGTCTATTTAATTGTAGTTTGAACAGTCAACTCTAAAACTGTATTTGTTCTCACCAGTGTCCTAGTAGGATACAGTATAGTATACAATTGTGACCATTCAAATAATTTCATCCCACAATACATTCATGAGCAAGGAACTGTGCCATGGCAAGTCAAACAATTTCACTATCCAAAGCAGCTGTAGGCTAAAGGAATGTCTGGGCTTGCAGCGACAGATATATTGGAAGCATGCAATGTGTGGGTAGAATCAAGAGGCCTCTCATGTTGGTGTTTAGTTACATCATCTAGAATTAAATGCTAAAGGATTAGCCTTTCAGGTTTTATTTTACCTAGAACTTTTCCCCTTCTACTCGTTGATTGAACTATACCATAGGAAATTTATAGATTAAAATTAAGTATTCATTTTTATTGAATTAATTACCCAAGAAGTGTTTTGAGGAAAAAAATTGCTAAAATATATTATTTATTGCTTTTAAATAACTAAAGTGAGCTATTTGATTTTGACAAAAATGGACACTCCATTATAATAAAGAGTAATCAATTTACTAAAATGAGCATCCTCTAACTGGATTTTCTGACAGCCCTAGATTGTAAAGATTTTTGCTTAAATACCCTCTTTCTTACACAAATATATATGTATAATATCCAAATACCATGTTCTTTTGGAAGAGTTCAAAGATAAATTTCCTGGATAGTTTAAACTCAACTTCTATTCCCTTTAAAAGTACCTGACATGTTGTTGGATTTACAGAAGCTGCCTGATTTTTAAGAACAGGTATAGTTTTTAAATATGCATTCTTACCATGAATATGCATGACCTAATTACTTGAATATTTAATTTTGCAAAAGAGGTGTAAGGATATAGTTGCTGACAACACTTATTATATTAAGCAAGTCTGGATTTTAAAAAACAATTTAATTGTATATGTGATATACACTTTGTGAGACATAAATGTAATTTTCAGAATGAGGAAAACTAGATTTCATGGAGGTTTTTTGCACATACTGTGTACTATTTAGGGTTAGTTGGAGATTTCAGTTTCTGGAACAGGAGATCATGCAGAATATAAACTCTCCTGACTGAAACAAACAAAAAAATGACAAATTAAGTGAAAAAAATGTTTAGACAATGAGTACAAGGTAGTAAAAAATGGTAATCTATGGTAATAAAAAAAAGCCAAGGGGGCCGGGCGGTGGCGCTGGAGATAAGGTGCCTGCGCTAACCTAGGATGGACCGCGATTTGATCCCCCCATTCCCCATATGGTCCCCCGTGCCTGCCAGGAGCGACTTCTGAGTGCCAGGAGTAACCCCTGAGCGTCACCGGGTGTGGCCCAAAAACCAAGAGCAGAAATCTTATGAATGGAAGGCTATGTAAATATGGAGATAGAATTTGATGTGATGCATCTATAATCCAAAAAATTTGAAGGATTTTTGGCAGCCTACAGAAGTTAGTGTTTTGAATGAAAAGACTTTTTTTTTTAGCGACCCTCCAACAGAACCCAGGAACCTGGGTTACTTTCAATGATACTGAGCCTGGAAATGTGGGATGAGATAAAAACAAACTTATTATGTCAAATGATAATAAACCAATATTAGAACCAAAAAAAGATTTCTTTTAAATATAGGAAGTATGATACAATGCTCATCACAATGGCAAGCCAGTTATATCTAAAAGAAGAAATTAAGAAGTGCAGAGACTCACAACCAGTGTAAACCATCCATATGAAAAGGCAGATAGAAACAATCAAAAATAAATAAATGTGAAATAACCAGAAAACAAAAAGTAGAATTTAGAAAGTAAGACCCATTATACTCACTCTGAATGTGAATTTTCAGAACTTGACAATCAAAGACACAAGGTGGTTAAATTTAAAACAAACAAAATACCACCACCACCAACAACAACAACAACAAAAACCTTTCTCTTCTGGTCTGGAGAGAAAGTTCAATGGACTTATCATATACTCTGCATAAGAAGTTCTAATTCCAATTTCTGATCCCCTAAGCACCTCCAGGAGTGACCCTTCAAATGAGAGCTAAAGATGACCCTGAGCACCACTGGATGTGCTCTCCCCTACAACCCCCAAAATAGAATGCATAATTTTACATATAAAAACTTACATTGAGAATAAAAATAAACATAAGTTCAGAAGAAAAAAAATTAAACCAAGGTGCTTTAAGCCAATGTTGTAGAAAAGGCAGAAACTGCTATATATGGTAAAAATTGACTTCCAAATTAAAACAGAAATTAAAAGACAAATGTAAATATTATGTTTTAATCAAGGGGTCAATCCAGAAAGAAGATATATATGCACAATATATGTGCACCCAAAACAGAGGAACCCATATACAAAAACATTTGTTACCAGAGCGTTATTTTGAACATAGCACAATTATAGGGGATATTAACACATCATTTATAGCAAGGAACAGATTAACCAGACAAAAATTAATAAGGAAACAATGACATTAAATGAAGTAATATAAAAGATGGAGGTCATAGATATAATTAGAAATTTCCATCCCCATAGAGTAAAAACATATTCCTATCAAGCACACATGGAACATTCTCAACAATAGATCATATTCTGGTACACAAAAGAATTCTTAATGAATAATGAAGATTGAAATAATATTAGGTATTTTTCAGACCAAAATGGTACAAAATTAGAAATCAATGCTAAAAACCCCCAATGAAGACTAAATAATACACTTCTGAGTAACTCGATTCAACAACAACAAAAAAAAAAATTAAGGGAGAAATTAAAATTAACCTGTACTACAATGAAAACAAAGAAACAAGTTATAAGATTCTGTGACATGGTACATACATGATATTAAGAGGAAAATTTCTATAAGCAGTGTAATAAATTTTTAAGTCAAAAATAAATGTCTAATTTCATATTTGAAAATAACCTGAAAATGGGGTAAAAGACAGAAATAAATGCCTAACTTCATATCTGAAAATAGGAAAAAAGCAGAAAGAAGAAAATCATTAAAACTAAAATTGAAGAGCTAGGAATATGGCTCAAGTTGTAAAGGTATTGGCATTGCATCCCCACCCCTACACCCACCGTATTGCTGTCTGTTGGAGCCCTGATAGCACTGAGCACCATGAGTGCCTGAACACTCCTGGGCCTTAGCACTTTAAGGAATAGTCCCTATAAAAGAAAGGTTACATCAGGGAAAAATAAAAAATAAACTAAAGTACAATACAAAAAAATCAATGAAACTAATTGCTGAGGGGCCAGAAGGATAGCAAAGGGCCAAGGCATTTGCCTTGCATGCTGCCAACCCGGGACGGACCTGGTTCTATTCCCAGCATCCCATATGGTTCCCCGAACTTGCCAGGAGCGATTTCTGAGCACAGAGCCAGGAGTAACCCCTGAGCATAGGGTATGGCCCAAAACCAATCAATTAATAAACTGCTTTAAAATATGTATATATATATAAACTAAGCTTATTTTTGAAAGAATAAATAAAATTTATCCATAATATTGTAAGAAATGTTAAGGCAATGGAATGAATTTCTAATTCTTTAAAATTACACAACAGAATATTAAGTAAAGCAGCAGCCCTTTAAGTGCAAAGTTCTCTGTGACTGCACAGTTCATATGCACAGTGAAACATAAATGAATGAAGTATGGAAACACAAGTAAGTGACGCACAAGTCAAAATTAAGACTCACACTCTAGATGTTTTAACTTATTAGAATGATCATACATACCATTTTGATTTAGTATCTAAGTGTAGTAATAGTATTGTCAATAAGAAAGAAGAAAAGTGTAATAAGAAAATTAAAAGTTTTAATTACTTTATTATTGATTTTATTGATATTTTGGTCAAACAAATTGAATGAATATGGAGACTTTTTAGGGAGAGCCATACTTGGCAGTTCTTAGAAGTTACTCTTAATTCTATACTTAAAGATCACTCTCAGAAGTACTCTGAGAGAGACCATATGTGGTGGCATGTATCAAACTTGGTTTGGTGGCAAGCAAGGCAAGCATTTTACCCCTGCCCATACTACATCTTCAGCTCGACTAAATGAACTTTAGTGTTTAACTATTCAGTAATCCTAAATTTGGATTGTTCAGATATATTCTTTGCATATGCCTCTCTCTGAATCAATAATCAATATTGAGATGAACTTTAATACTAGAAAGACAAGGAATAGTCATAAAATAGGTGAAAGAAGGGTACAGAACTGAGAACATTTTGATATCTAATAATTGAATATATCAAAGACACTCTAATACCTCTTAGTTCTGCTGTTATAATAAAAATACCATGAAATGGGTGACTTCTATACAACTTATTTATTTTTTGCAGTTCTGAAAGCTGGGAATTCCAAGATCAAAGGGATCAGAAAATGGACATATCAGCTGAGGAGATTACTTCTTTGTACATAAATAAGCATATTCTCATTCATGTACCCAAATATAGGAGAAAGTACAAGAGGGCTTTCTAGGGTTACTTTCATAAATATACTAATCTACTCAAGGGGATTCCACCATTATGTCCACAAACCAACTAAAAGCTCCACCTCAAATACCATCCCACTGATGGAAGATGGTGAAAAATAATTTCAGCAAATTTTAAAGGGTAATATCTATTTCATGTGTAACACCTCTATCAGAACAAAACAAAACACCTGCTACATATTTTCAAAGTCTATGAACAATGCACTGTAATAAGCACATTTATTATTTCATACTCCTAAACAGATCTTACAATGTAAAGAAAAAGAGCAAAGTGCTTTGCTAGAGTGAGTCATTTATATGTACGTAGCACACACACACACACACACACACACACACACACACACACACACTGAGACCTTCATCGGTCATGGTTCAGGCACTCCTCAAACAATAAACAGAGCAATTGAGAATTTATTTAAAAAGCTATTTTCAAAAGCATGGGTGATTTTAGAGACACGAATAAGTTATAATATTGTGCCATGGGAGACTCGCAAGAGCAGGAGCCCCAGAAGAGCTCAGCACAATCATCAAGGAGTAACTGTGCAGAGGCTTAGAGGAAGACAGCAAAGGAATCCCCACAGGAAAAGAACTGAGGAATAAATGCCCAGACTCACTGTCTTTCACTCTCAATCCACCTACCCATGCTCCCTCATGACCTACTCAAGATCTCACACTAAGTGATTTTAAAAAAAAATTTAGGTGTTTTTTTTTTCGTGTGGGGGGTGGTTGGTCACGCCCAGCAGCACTCGGGGGTTACTCATGGCTCTATGCTCAGAAATAGCTCCTGGCAGGCTCGGGGGACCATATGGGATGCCAGGATTCAAACCACCGTCCTTCTGCATGCAAGGCAAACGCACTACCTCCATGCTATCTCCCTGGCCCCACTAAGTGATTTTAACATGTTGTTCAGTGACTCTCAGATATTGTCAAGAGTACTAGGTATTTAAAATAGATTGCTGAGCACACATCCAGAACTCCTAATTATGTAGACTTAGACTAAGCCTAAAATGTTTCACTTTTATTGAGCCCCCAGGAGTATTGATACTATGGGTCTACAAGTCACACTTTGAAAGCCATTGACTTCATAGAACCTATCTGAATTGCAAGTAGGATATGAAAGGGTACAAGGTACAACTAAAAGATGCACAGAAAGCATAATACAGTGGAAGCTAGTTTGAAAACAAAAGAGTTTGGGGGGGAGGGTTGGGTCACTCCCAATGGTGCTCAGTGGTTACTCCTGGCTCAGCACCCAGAAATCACTCAAGTAGCTGCCCCTGATGATAGAATGCCAATGGCAGGAGCTATGGTGCCACACAAACTAAAATATATTGAAGTCAACTTAACTACGAGGTAAAGGAAACTACAAAGAAAACTACAAAAACCTGCTTCAAGAAATAAAAGAGGACACAAGGGAATGGAGATAAATACACTGCTCATGGATTGGCAGGATTAACATCATTAAAATGGCAATATTCCCAAAAGCATTGTACAGATTTAATGCAATCTCTCTATACCCATGACATTCTTCAAAGAAGTGGATCAAGCACTCCTGAAATTCACTTGGAACAATAGACACCCATGAATAGCTAGAGAAAACCTTGGGAAAAGGAGTATGGGAGGCATCACTTTCCCAAACTTTAAATTGTATTACTAAGATATAGTCATTAAAACAGCATGGTACTGGAATAAAGACAGACCCTCAGATCAGTGGAATAGAATTGAGTATTCAGAGAACATGGCCCAAGATATGCAATCAAATAATCTTTGACAAAGGGACAAGAAACACAAAATGGAGCAAGGAAAGCCTCTTCAACAAGTGGTTTTGGAGCAACTGATCAGCTGCTTTCAAAAAAGCAAACTCAGACCTCCATCTAACATCATGCACATAGGTCAAATCCAAATGAATTATAGACCTTGATATCAGACCTGAAGAACATGTAGACAAAACACTCCATGACATTGAAACTAAAGGCATCTTCAAGGAGGAAATAGCACTCTTCATACAAGTGGAAACAGAGATAAACAGATGGGACTATATTAAGCTGAAAAGCTTCTGCACCTCAAAGGAAATAGTACCTAGGATACAAAAGCCATCCACAGACTAGGAGAAACTATTCACCCATCAGCCAAGGGGTTAATATGTAAGATAGACAAGGTACTGACAGAACTTAAGAAAAAAACATCTAACCCCATCAAAAAATGGAGAGAAGAAATAACCAATTTCTCAAAGAAAAATACAAATGGCCAAAAGGCACATGAAAAATATTTCACATCACTAATTATTAGGGAAATGCAAATCAAAACAATGAGGTACCATCTCATGCCACAGAGACTGGTATACATCACAAAGAACAAGAACAATCAATGCTGGCGGGGATGTGGGGAGAAAGAACTCTCATTCACTGCTGATGGGAATGCCATCTGGACCAACTTTTATGGAAATCAATATGGAGATTCCTCAAAAAACTGGAAATTGAGCTCTCATATGATCCACTCTTAGGGGTGTACCCTAGGAACACAAAAATGCAATACAAAAATGCCTTTCTTACACCTCTATTCATTGCAGCACTATTTACAATAGCCAGACTCTGGAAACAACCAAGATGCCTTTCTACAGATGAATGGCTAAAGAAAATGTGGTACATATACACAATGTAATATTACACAGCTGTCAGGAGAGATGAAGTCATGAAATTTTCCTATATATGGATGGACATGGAAACTATTATTCTGAGTGAAATAAGTCAGAGGGAGAGAGAGACACACAGATTATTCTCACCTATGGGTTTTAAGGAAAATAAAAGACATTATTCTTCACGATATGAAGCTCACCTCAGGGAGGAGTGAGTGCAGTTATAATATTAACAACTATCTCTATCTAATGGCATGCACAAATATTAAGTTGAAATGGATTAAAGACCTTGATATCAGACCTGAAACTATAAGGTATATAAAAGAAAATATAGGCAGAACACTCTATGACATTGAGACTAAAAGCATCTTCAAGGAGGAATCACCATTGACTGAACAAGTGGAAGTAGAGATAAACTAACAGGATTACATCAAACTGAAAAGCTTCTGCAATTCAAAGGAAACAGTAAATAGGGTAAAAGGTCACTCACGGAACCAACAACAACAACAACAACAACAACAAAAAGCTCTAACCTAACTTTCGGTCTACAATCTGTTCAACAAAAAAGATCTCCAATTCCAGAGGTTTGAGACAACCGCAAGTGAAGAGGTCTTCCAGATACATAACGAAAGATTCTGTCCCAGGCTCCATCCTAGGAGCAGCATAATGACCAAGAACACCAACTACAGAAGATGAATTAAAACGACACTGAAGAAGCAGAACTGCTAGAGCCACAAAGAAAGCCTTCATCATAAGCTCCATTCCTTGAGTGCACAGTCACCAAGATCTCTAGATACAGAGAACTGATTTTACCATCCATGACGAAGCAGAAGTCTTCCATACACCACAAAAGCACCGAGGGGAGAGTAAATGATCATGCAAGGTGTCTATAGTTAATTCCATGACAGTATACTTCAGGGATGGAGAAACCCTGTATCTCCTAGGCCAAGAGAATTCCCTCTATAGTATCCCCAATAGTTACTGTGCCTATGCAGGGGAAAAAGAAGAAAAAAAAGAGGAAAATAAAAAGCACAAAATAATCATTTTTACACATATATATTTATTGATTGATTGAACTTTTTTTGATGTCTTTATTTTGGTGTAGATATTGAAGTTGATGTCTCCTTTTTTATTTTATATTATTTTATCTTATCTTTCTCTTTCTTTTTGCACTCCAGCATGATTTCATTTCAGAGCCAAGACTATTGTGTGGTGCTTCTCTTTATTGCTGTAGGGCCCATGGATATTTAATTTGACATTTATTTGTGTATTGTTATGGTGTTTCAATTACCTTTTTCATGTCCTCTCTCAAACTGAGGCTGATAGCCACTAGAAGGACTCTGCCCATTTTCAGCATATTTTTATTTATTTATGTTTTTTTTTTTGCTTGATCTTTACCCCATTCTATTGCCTTTCTTTCCCTCAAACAAAACCACATAACTCGATTTATCTAGGTAAGCCTCTCAAATAGAGGGAGAAACAAGGGAGGGCACCAGGACCAAACAGATGTATGATCACTGATAGTAAGCTAGACAAAGAGGGGACCACCTACTCTAGCACCCCGGGGGGTGATGGTGGGGGATATGGGTTGCAGAAAGGGAACAGGGAAGAGGGGAGGACAAATTTGGTGGTGGGTATTCCCCTGATTCAATGTTAATATGTCCTAAAATACTAATGTGAAAGATATGTAAGCCACTATGATCAAAATAAAAATTAAAAAAATAATCAACAACAACAACAAAAAAATTAAAAGGTCACCCATAGAATGGGAGAAACTATTTACACAACACCCATCAGATAAAGCACTAATATTGAATATATACACGGGATTGGCAAAACTTTACAAGAAAAAGTATCTAACCCCATAAAAAATGGGGGAAAAATGAATAGATATTGCCTCAACGAAAAAATACAAATGGTCAAAGACACATGGAAAAAATGGTCCACTTCAGGGGGCCGGGCGGTGGCGCTGGAGGTAAGGTGCCTGCCTTGCCTGCGCTAACCTAGGACAGACCGCAGTTTGATCCCCCGGTTCCCCATATGGTCCCCCATGCCTGCCAGGAGCGACTTCTGAGCGAATAGCCAGGAGTAACCCCTGAGCGTCACCGGGTGTGGTCCAAAAACCAAAAAAAAAAAGGTCTACTTCATTAATCATCTGGGAGATGCAAATCAAAACAATAATAAGATATCAACTCACACCACAGAGACACACATAACAAAGAAAAAGAACAACCACTGTTGGCAGGGATGTGGGGAGAAAGGAACTCTCATTTAGTGCTGGTGGGAATGCCATTTAGTCCAGTTGTTTCAGAAAACAAAATGATATACCTTAATAAAAATAACTGGACATTGAGCTACCCTATGATCCAGCTATACTACTCCTAAATATATACCCAAGGAACACAAAAGCACAAAACAATAGTTTCCTCTGTATTCCTATATTCATAGCAGCACTATTTTGCAATAACTAAAATCTGGAAACAGCCCAGATGCTTTTTTTTTTTTGGATTTTTGGGCCACACCCAGTGATGCTCAGGGGTTACTCCTGGCTATGCACTCAGAAGTTGCTCCTGGCTTGGGGGGCCATATGGGAAACCGGGGGATCGAACCACGGTCCGTCTTAGGCTAGCGCAGGCAAGGCAGGCACCTTACCTACAGCGCCACCGCCCGGTAGCCCAGATGCTTAACAACAGATGAATGGGCTAAAGAAATTGTGGTACATCTACACAATGCAAAATGATGCAACTGTTAGAATAAATAAAGTCATGAAATTTGCCTTTACATAGGTAAATATGGAGATTATTATGCTGAGTAAAATAAGTTAGAGGATGAGAGATAAACATAGAATACTCTCACTCATAAATGGGATTTAAGAAAAATAAAAGACAGCTAAGTAATAATGCTCAGACACAATAAAGAAGAGGATCAGAAGGATCAGCCCATGATATGAAGTTTACTACAAAGAGTGGTAAATGCAGTTAGAAAAATAACTACACTAACTACTACCATGTTAATAATAGAGAGAGAAATATAAGTAAGCAAAGAATGGGGAGGAGAAAAATGAGAAACATTGGTGTTGGAAAAGTTGCACAGGTGAAGGGTGTTTTTTTTTTAATGACTGAAAACCTACTACAAACACATTTGTAATCATGGTGCTTAAATAAAAAAAATTTTTTTAAAAGTACAGTGGTAAGCAAATTTGTGAAAATTATTGTATCTCCAATGAACTCATTAAGACATTTGCAGAAGGTGTAGTAAGATATTGTTAGTTGTCCATTTGGTTAAATTGGTGTGCTCCTTAGGGATGACAGCACCAAACAAATGAAGTCATCTAGAAATTTAAAACACTATTATTGATGCTTCAGCTTTTGTGAGGCATGCTTTCAGCATCCAGGCCTCCCTGACAAAGGAAGATGAAGAATGAGGGTACCCACACTCACTCCAAAAAAGCTCTGGTAATATCAGCCCAAATACAGGCATACCTAAAGTTTAATCAAAATGGTGTTTCCAAAGAGAATTTTAGAAGTGGTGAATATAAGGCCACAGGCAAAAACATAATGTGGTTGATGGATGACTTTGGCAGGGCTGGGGCATGGTATGCTGCCTTTACCCTCTCCTTCCAAGATTGCCAGCTTTCTGCTATGTAGCAGGTACACCCACGATTTTTCACAGCTTATTTTACATCTCTTTTGAGAATCTATGCAGCTGGTCCTGTGTGATCATGGTAACCAAGGATGCAAAATTTTGAAAGCTATACTCTATCAGTCAAACACTGGGAAAACAGGCATATTTCAATTTTGTTAATAGGATCACCAAAACAATACAACCTCTGTGGAGAAGAATCTCACACTTCACAAAACTACATTTACAACTTTCCTATTAACATAGCTCTTCCAATTTTCAAAATGTATCCCAAAACATAACTGCAAAAAGAAAATAATTGTTGAGGAATGAATTCCCTACTTTAGAGGCCGTAGATTCAATCCCTAAATTACAAAATACATATAGGCAAACAGACAGACATAAAAATAAAATTAAATTATGGATACTAATGTGGATTATACAAAAGTCCTCTTTATTTTTTTGCTTCTGTACTCTTTTTTAATATAATTTTATTTTAATCATAGGATCCTATTTATAATAGACTATGTATAACCCTAGTTATAATTTTGGCAGCAAATCTCTGTCAGCTAAAAATATAACAATAGGTATTAGCTGAAGGTAGATACCTCTCAAGCCAAAATCAAGGGTTTTGATCCCAAAAAATATACATCAATAACTTCTTGTGAGTATCTGCTCAAATGATTTTCTTAAGGAATCTACCTAATGCCAGGATAGCCTTTAAAAATAAGACTTTAAAGCTTTCTCATCAATCAATTTGATGACAAAGGATCTCATCACTACTAGTAGAGAGAGTGTTGATGTAACAACATAATCACTAATACTGGCATGATGTACCAATATAATTACTAATACTGTCACATATGGTTGGCTTGGATTGGACACCAGTGGAAGGAAATATACTAATAGTTGTGATCCTTTATGCCTTAGTGTTAATAGTAAGTACAACAGACTCAAATCACTATTGCTGAAAGTCATTAACAATCAGATTATTGGTGGTTAAGATAATCATTAATCTAAAGTATAAAGCTTGGAAGATAAAAAGACTCATCTCTTGAAGCCAGAAGATAGAAAAACATGGTAATCAGATTCAGGTTTTTTTTGGAAGGGACACAGCCAATGATGCTCAGGGGATACTCCTGGCTCTGCACTCAGAAATTGCTCCTGGCTCAGGGGACTATATGGGACTCCCGGGGATTGAACTATAGTCTGTCCTAGGTCAACTATGTGCAAGGCAAATGCCCTACTGCTGCACCACCGCTCCAGCCCCAGATTCAGGATTTAATATGAGTAGCAGAGTTCCAAGTAAAAGTGATTTTTCATTTAGTCCTTTGATGTCTTATGTGATAGAGTGGAGATTATGGTGGAAGAATGTCATAATCAGTTATGTTTGGATCTAGGACTATCTGATGCAATCAAAAAGTTGAAATCCATGATCATCTTAAGAAAGCCTCTGAGACTGCCAGGAGCGATTTCTGAGTGTAGAGCCAGGAGTAACTCCTGAGGGCTGCTAGGTGTTACCCAACAAATAATAGTCTGAATAATTGGAGAAAATTAGATATTAATTTAATATTACATGTTACTGCAAAATGATGTTCCATTTTCTGAAGTAATACTAGTATTATGCTGTTGACCCCTATTTTATTTTTACATAATTCTCCTTTTTTTGATGCTGAATGTTAAAAAAAGGGTCTCCTACCCTAAGCCAGCCTCTGGAGCCGGCCAGATTCCAGGATCTTTAGTACAGAAGCATGATACCAACAACAGAGACTATGTGAGGAATGGAGGTGTATTGCCACTACAGGCGACTTGGATTGGACAAACTCTTTTGCCTGGAGCCCAGAGGTGGTCTTGTGCCAGGAAACCTCAGGGGTAGGGTCTCATTGTATTTAGGCCAAGGTGTTTTTTCCTTTTCCCTTTTTTTCCCAGGTCCCTCATATTTTGGTGGGCCTATGCAAACAAATGCCACTCTAACACCGTTTCTTACTCTATTCCCCTGACTAACCCTTAAGAAAAACAAACCACTGAAACTTTTGAGGTTAAATTAAACTGATATACTTGTGCATGGATATATAAAAAAGTACTTTGCCTTCAATGTTTAAGTTGTAACCTAAGTCTTATGT
>PVKC010013844.1:0-22636 GCA_004027635.1 Crocidura indochinensis
GGGATTCGAACCGATGACCTTTTGCATGAAAGGCAAATGCGTTACCTCCATGCTATCTCCCGGGCCCCAGGCTCTTGCCTTTCATGCAGAAGGATGATGGTTCAAATCCCGCCACCCCATATGGTCCCCTGTGCCTGCCAGGGGCAATTTCTGAGCATGGAGCCAGGAGTAAACCCTGAGCACTGCTGGGTGTGACCCAAAAACCAAAAAAAATTAAAATTGCTTCATGCTTTTTGGGGGGAGGGGGCCACACCCGGTGGTGCTCAGGGGTTACTGGCTGTCTGCTCAGAAATAGCTCTGTCAGACACGGGGTACCATATGGGACACTGGGATTACAACCTGGATTAGCTGCTTGCAAGGCAAACGCCACTGTGCGATCTCTCCGGGCCCTGCTTCATGCTTTTAAGAGTAAATCCATAAATCATATGGGATTGATCACCATATGGGATGGACCATATGATCCAGCTATACCACTCCTAGGAATATACTCTAGGAACACAAAAATGCAATTCAGGGTCCGGGCGGTGGCGCTGGAGGTAAGGTGCCTGCCTTGCTTGCACTAGCCTAGGACGGACAGCAGTTCGATCCCCCCGGTTCCCATATGGTCCCCCAAGCCAGGAGCGACTTCTAAGCACATAGCCAGGAGTAACCCCTGATCGTCACTGGGTGTGGCCCAATAAACAAAAAAAATGCAATTCAAAATTCCCTTCTTCACACCAATATTGATTGCAGTGCTATTACAATAGCCAGTCGTCTCTGGAAATAACCAAGATGCCCTTCAACAGACGAAAGGCTACAGAAACTATAGTACATGTACACAATGGAATTTTATGCAGTTGTCAGGAGAAAGTCATGAAATTTTCCTATACATGGATGTACATGGAATCTATTATACTGAGTGAAATAAGTCAGAGGGAGAGAGATAGACCAGAATATTCTCACCCTTCTATGGGTTTTAAGAAAAATAAAAGACACTATTGTAATAATGCTCAGAGGTAATAGAGATGAGGGCTGGAAGGACCAGCTCACAATATGATGCTCACCACTGACAGTGCTCAGTTCAACTAGTGAAATAAGTACACTGACAACTATTATGACAATGGTAGTGAGTAAGACAAATAGAATGCCTATCTCTAATAAGCTGCAAGGATCACCAAGGATGTCGCTATGTAGAGACTGACCGCCATGGACTCAGGAAGAAGAGAATAGCGTATATTTTTATTTCTTCTGGTTTTTGCAGGCTACTGGTACTGCTAAGTGTTTTAGAGAGATCAAAAGAGTTTGATGGAAATTCACTTGCCAGAGCTGTCTATGGAGACTTAATTTCAAAGTAGAAAGAAAAGAGAACAGATACAAAACAGGCAGCATCTCTCGGATGCTTTATCTCTGGTCCTCCACAGGCCAGCAGGTCTACTCTGATCACTATCCTAGGCCTCCCTCCAAAGGTCCATTTTTTATTTATTTACTTATTTATTGTTTTTGTTTTGGGGCCATACACGGTGATGCTCAGGGGTTACTCCTGGCTATGCGTGCAGAAATTGCTCCTGGATGGGGAACCATATGGGATGCCAACAGAACGAACCACCATTCATCCTAGGCTAGTGCACAAGTGCACCTTACAGCTTGCGCCACCACATGTGCCTGGAATTTTATTTATTTCTTTTTATATATGTCAGGTGATGGTCTGCAAAAGCCATGGTGGGTGTCAGTTGAATTTCTTTTCTTGACAGTCCATTTAAATCTGAGATACAGGTATAGGAAAGATATGAAGCTGTTTAAGGAACAAACTTAATGGTGTAACTTTTTATCAAACCTATGCCTGCCTACCAATGTCTAACGTAAGAAAGTGAAAACTCAAGTTTTTTTGTGTAAAGGAGCAATGAATCTTTCTAGCTGGCAGTATTGTGCAAGGTGGTGCTAAACACCTTCTTTTCTTTTGTATTGGGCCGGGAATTAAAAAGATGAGCCCAAGTTCTAACTCAGCGGGTAGGACTCTTGCCTTGCAAGCTGCCATCAGGGGTCAATCGCTGCATCTCTCGGATTCTCAGACTCCTGAGTACAGAGCCCAGAGTAATCCTGTGTTGTCCGAAGTCAAACAAGGAAAACAAATGAATTTAGACAAAAATGACCAACAAATACAAAAATGACCAGTGAAAAATCATGGATATCTGAAATGAGGGACTCTGAATACCATTACTTAATTGAAGATGGATGTGATCAGGGATGGCCTAGTTCTGGTGGCGGAGTGTTTGTAAAGGACTCTTGTTAATGTCTCTCCTAGGGGAACTTCTCCCTTCTCAGGCAGTTCACCTTCCTCCTTTTCCACTTCTCCAAGACCCCTGAAGCCCAGATGGAGGGAAAACTTGTCCAAGCTCAGAAGTGTGGGGATTGCCTTTCCTGGCCTGGAAATGTGTTATTAGCTGGTGCTTGGTTCTTTAGTACTCAGACTAGAAATGGAGTGACATCAGGGTCTCCTGGTCTCTTTCTGGAACTCTAAATGGCCTTGAATCTGGTTTCTTCAGACTTCAATCTGTGGAGCCTGAGAGCAAGTGGGTAGGTCTGCGTTACAGGGGAGTGGGTGTTTGGAGGGAAGATTTCGTCTCTGGCCACCACTGGGCCACTCTATCTTAGTGGGCCTTATGGGGAAACTTGGGATTGAATCTAGGTTTCGCTGTTCAATTCAAAACCTTAATTACCACTTGGGCCCCCATATTTAGATTTTTATTATATTCAGAAAAACCAAACAGAATAGTTATGTAGGAAAGTATCAGGAAGATCCCTTTGGCCTTATATCTTAAATATTCTGGATGTAGACATATCTTGAAATGTCATGCACATGTAGACTCTTTTTTCCTTTCATGTTTTAGTTAATTAGCACTCTTAGTTAATTCGTACCCTTGTCAACCTTCACTCCAGGTGATTGAAGTTCAACTCTGGCTAATAAAAGTGGCTGAAAAGCAGCAATAAAAGGAAGCTTGACTGACTCAGTAAAATAAAATATGTTGTACTACTGGACATCCATGGTGGAAAATGAAATTTTGACTTTGATTTCTTGTGCAAAACTACACACTGTGACCCCTCAGAATCACACCCATAGACTGACATTCAGGCTTTGATTGCATCCACAAAACCAAGTAGGGAAGTTATTTAGGAAAGTGTCTTACCATTGGGTTGCCAGGCATCAAAGCGAGGTCAGCAACTGAGGAGGCAAAAAAAAGATCCACTATGCCATCCTCTGGCCCAGCAGTGTACAGCACACACACACACACACACACACAAACACACCCCCAAAATGTTAAAACTATATCCAGGATAGGAAACAATGGACTTGGGAACATAATTTGCAAGCAGGAACCTCAGATTTGATACATGTCCCACATAAAGACCCAAGAAGCACTGAGGTTATCCCAGTCTCTGCTGCCTCTGGCACTTATGAAATCATGAAAAGAACTTGAATCACAAGACCACAGTAATAGTTCTGTGGGTTGGGCCAGAGCTATAGCATAGCGGTACAGCATTTGCCTTGCACGTGGCCAACACAGAAAGGACCCTGGTTAGATTCCTTGCATCCTAGATGGTCCCCTAAACTTGCCAGGAACGATTTCTCAGTGCAGTGCCAGGAGTACCCTGTGTGCACCACCAGGAGTGATCCCCCCAAAAACAAACAAACAAACAAAATGCAGTGTGGGTAATCCTTTGTCTGTCCAGGATTCAATCTACCAGAAGATTGGCCATCAAAGGTGCCACCCAGGGTGTCTCTCACCAACAACCTGAAGATGCTGGTAGGTCTCCAATATCACGTCTTTGTAGAGCTTCCTCTGAGAGGCATCCAGGCACAGCCGCTCATCCTGAGAAAAATACACAGCTACATCAGGCAAGGTCACCACATCCTGAGCCAGCACACAGAGGTAAAAGGAGTCAAGTCCCAGCTTCACTCTATGCGTGGCCACAAAAACAAAAACAAATACTAGGGAGATCCAACTGTTCACATGTATGGTCTGGCCCCTTCAGAGGATACTACAACCAAACCTCCCCAGGGCATTCTTGTTGCTGATCTGGAGGGGATCCTGGAGCTCAGGAGCACTCAGAGCGGCTTCTAGGATGCCAGAAATAAAATCATTCCTTCGGACCCTCACATACCTGTGTGGACTCGCCCAACCTCCCTCGCTCTACACAGAATGGTAGCCCTTTGGTGCCTTTGATTCAGGAGACAAATCCCCAGATTGGGTGACATCACAGTACATGTAGCTGGAGGCTCCTACCTAAGAAAAGTGGTTCAGAATGGGGCTCGGTGAATGGTCCTGAACCATTCTAAGCGGGAGCAATATTTGAACATGTCTATGGGCATATTCATTGGTGTTCTGCATCTCCTCCTGTCTCTGAGCTCCGTGGATGGTATTAACTACATGATACATGCTTTTTATATAATGTACATTTTTAAAAATTGAAAATGGTAGGGGCTGAGGTATAGCAAAGCGGTAGGGCATGTGCTTTGCCCATAGCCAAACCAGGATGGACTCAGGTTCGATTCCAGGCATCATATAGGTCCTCTGGGCCTGCCACGAGCGATTTATGAGGTAATGCTAGGAGTAAATACTGATCACCAACAGGTGTGGTGCCCGTCACCCCCCCCCCCCCCAAAATCAAATAAAGCAAAGGACTGGGGCATTAGCAATAGCTCAGCAGATTGAATTTGCTATGCACAAGGCTGACCTGAGGTTCCTGATAGCAGAGACAAGAATAACCCGAGTGCTGCAGGGTTTGACACCCCCCACCAAGAAAAAAACACATAGAGAGAATAAAATAAATCTGAAGTGCTGAATGAATGGGCTTAGTTAGGGTGCTAGCAATGCAAGCCCTGGCCTCAAAATCAAAGGATGAAGCTGCAGCCCTGAGCCCCACATTCTCTCAGGTCCCAAAAAGTCACTGAAGGCTAAGGACAGAAGCTCTTTGGGAAAGTTGTCCTGCACAACAGCACTCCCTTGCAGGCCAGCAGCAGCGCTGACCCTTGCACATGGCCCAGATGAGCTCTGCAACAGGGACGTAAACGGGACAAATCCTCTGCTGCCCTACTGGAAAATGGTGCTCTGAGGTTTGCCTTGCACACGGCATACCCTGGAGGAACCCGGTTTCATTCCCGGCATCCCACATGGTCCCCTGAGACAGCCTGCAGTGATCCCAGACCTCGAAGCCAAGCATCAGCCTGAGGCCCCAAGGGTGGACCCTGGCCATGAATCTAGAGAAAAATCCCGAAATTTCTGGGCTGGAGCTTCAGGACAGAGAGCAGAATTACAGGCTGCAGCCAAGCACCTCGTTGTGCCCTATCTAGCCCGGCTCGCCCCTTTCTCTGTCCTGGTTCATTCGCAGCAAAAAAGCAACGAGGTCCAGCTATTCCGCCCTCGGTCCAACCCATAGAGGGAACCAACACACCGGAGTTCCTGGCCTCCTCCTCTGCTCACCTGGCCCAGACCCTGGAGCTTCGCAGCCTCATAGTGGACCCTGGGCGGCCGAGAGGAAAACCGTTCACCAGACGCGCCAGCATCCACGGGGACACCCCAGCAATCTTCCCTCTCCACTCAAACGCAGCCCTTTGGCGCTACAAAGCCCAGGATTCTGTGACATCACAGCGCAACGGGCCAGAGGCTTGAAAGGCCAGACTCTAAAAGTGATAAGACACTGCCTGACTTGGAAGGCGAAATATTTTTTTCTGGTTGGATATGTGATCCCAAATACTGGAGGTAACAGTGTTCTAGAGAGATGGCGACTGTTAGGCTAAACTGATGAGGACTAAACTTTTTAAATCAACATTGCAGACTACAGACACTAAACACGAACCAAGTGCTCAGAATTTAGAGTTTGTACCATGTGCATTATTTTTGGCTTTCATGTTTCAGGTTTAGATGCAACTCAGACTTCTTCAGCATAAGCGTTCTAGAATCCCTGCTGGCTGGGCTCAGGGAACCCTATTGGTTCCCAAAGATGGAATTGGCTCAGCTACTTGCAAGGCAAAAGCATCCCAGACTCTCTGAACTTTTTGCCCAGGGTATCTGGGTGCATCACATTGACTGTGCAGCTATGGCATCCACTGTTCATGCTTTCCCGGTTACATGAGTGAACTGAAGATTCCTACAGAAGACAAGTATCTCAGAATGGGGCTCAAGGAATGGTGGTGAAGGGTGAAGGATGAAGTTCCTAAGTGATAAGTAGAAGCAATATTTGAGCATGTTAGTGGACATAGCCGTTAGTGCTCTCTACCTCTTCCTGTCTCTGTGTTCAGCAAATGTTTCTTAAACTGCTTGGAGAATAGTGTACTGCTGGGGACAGTGATTTAGAAGAGTTCAACATCATGAAAGGAAAGGAAATTAATTCCTGGAAGGCTAAGTTTAGTTGTTTAGAGGATGGGTTAAACTATTTAAAAATACACACACACATAGATAGATGCACACATACACACACACACACACATATATATATACATACACATATATATAGAGTCAGTCATGTAAACGGATGACAAGAACTGCAAACAAACTTCTTTTCTCCAACCGAATGAAATCCAGATGTTTTCCTTAGCAGATTCTGACAGAACCTCACCAAGAGCGACTGATTTTAGGGGAAAGTCACTTCCACAAAAATGGCCTCCTTTACCTTAACTGCCCTTGGATTGGCTTCCCCAGCTGCCCAGTCTAGCCCAGTTCTAGACCCCTGACTCTATTGCTCCAAGGATTGTAGTCCATCCCTCTGCTGTGACTCAAATCATCCCCAGTTGCAGTTCTCCCAGATTATTTGCACCAGCTGAGTGCGACCTGCCTGTGGCAAGGCAATCCTCCCCACCCCCAAATAAAAAAAGAAAAAAATATTCAAAAATTGAACCAGGGACCACAATGATATCACAATGGCTAGGGCATTTGCCATGATGCTATTGACCCAGGTCTAATGCCAGCTATTTCATGTGGTGCTCCAATAATGCCAATGTAATTTATAAGCACAGATGCAGGAGTAACCTCTGAATTATGTGGGGTGTAATCCCAAAACAAAAACAAATTAAAATATTGAACCATTTGTTTACAGTGATAAATCAGCAAGATACTGGATTATTCTGGCAGGATGTTGACATGAGTTTGATCCCCTACAACCCACTGGCTCCTGAACACCATCAGGAGTTATGCCTGAGCATTAAGACATGATCACCTCTCAGTGTGACCCACATAATAGTGAACTAATTAATACAAACAGAAAACTCTACTCAGGAATGTCACATGGGCCTCTGTTTGCCAGGAATCTAGGTTCCCTCAGATGCTGATGAACACTAGTAACACTGCAGCCCTGTTTCTTTGATCCAGGATGCCAGGGCATGCTGCTTTACCCAGAACCTGTTGATCACAATTGAACCCAAGCAGCCAGTATCACTGCAAATGCACTGAAGTTTTGGCTCTTGTACCATGCTCTGAAATCCCAGATGCTACTCCAGAGTGATAGTAAAGTCGGGTGGGCATTTGCCATGCTCATTCAGAACTCAGGTTTAATTCCGGCATCGCAGAGTACCCCACTGAGCCAAGCTGAAGTGATTCCTGAGCCCAAAGTCATGAGTTCGCCCTGATCAGTATGACACAAACTCAAGAAAACAAGAAAGGTATCAAGACTCTCTTTCCTCTGTTTCCTGCTGACACATGCACATGTCACAGCTTCAGATTTTTAGGGAAATCTAGAGGCTCAATAGTCTGAATCCAGGCTTGGTCATCCAATCTTGCTTTGAAATTCAAAGGGACAGACCGAGGGCAAGGACAGGTTGACATTGTTGTGTTTATTATTGTGGATGAACCAGGATCAGCTTAATGGACAGAAGTGACTGAGAAAGAGGTGGGGTTGGAGACCTATAGGGCAGCCTAGGGGCAGCACTTGACTCGTGGTCAAGCAAGATCTATGACGACACCCCAAAATGAAATGGTTGTGGTAGAACACGAGGTGCAACCATTTCATGAGAAAATTTTTAGAAATGGCAGTGAATAGAGCCTACCAAACGAATATTGGTCTGGTCCCTCCCAAAAGATTTATGAAAAATGGGGGGGGGGACTAAAGCCAGGAAGTGGAATCTGACCCAGGCCCATATCCCCACAGGCCAGGCAGGTGAGCAGTGAGATATGTCTACGTAGAGCAGTGGTCGGCAACCTTTTTTTCCAACTGAGCCATATCTCCCCAAAACCACGATTGAAATTTATTTTGAGAGCCATATTTTTTTTTTTGGTTTTTTTTGGGGGGGTTTTGTTTTGTTTTGTTTTGTTTGCAGCGCTGAGGGGTTACTCCTGGCTGTATGCTCAGAAATTGCTTCTGGCAGGCTCAGGGGATGATATGGGATGTCGGGATTCAAACCACCGACCTTCTACATGAGAGGCAAACGCAACACCTTCATGCTATCTCTCAGGCCCTGAGAGCCACATTTTTAAAACACAGGATGGTACACTGTTTTTAGTTTCAATATGTTTTTATTGAGAATATTCTGCATGCAAGTATACACATAGGTTGGGAGGATACAAATAACACAACTAATAAAACAAAAACTTGGGGTCCGGGAGTTAGCATGGAGGTAAGGCGTTTGCCTTTCATGCAAAAGGTCATCGATTCGAATCCCGGTACCCCATATGGTCCCCCGTGCCTGCCAGGAGCAATTTCTGAGCATGGAGCCAGGAGTAACCCCTGAGCACTGCCGGGTATGACCCAAAAACCAAAAAAATAAAAAAAATAAAACAAAAACTTTAGAACGATATTATTTATTGATAACATTAAATTCCATAAAATTTGCCTTGCAATGTAGAGAAAATTACATCCTGACAATAACTGACAGAGTCACAAACACTAATGTGAACATTGGCCTTGCATTTCCTTCAATAGTTTGAGTAAGTCAGGTTTGTATATTGTTGTTTTTAATTTTAGGCATGATTTCAGGTTCTCATCGATAAGACAATTTCTCAATTTACTCTTGATAAGATTCATGCTTGAAAATGATTGTTCACATAAATATGTAGACCCGAACAAGGAAAGAACAGCAAACGCTAGCTTTTTTAGTTGATTACATGAGTCAGGAATACTATTCCAAGTGTTAAAATCAACATATCTTCCTTCTCCAGGTCTTTCAAAGCAGACGACATGTGCTATGAACTAAGTTCACATTTGGGTTTTTTTAATATTTCTAAATTAACACAAAGACGTTCAAATTTTGAGCTCCACGGTGCTTTGTTTTTTTAAATCCAGAAATTGCATACAAAGTTGCCAATGCTGATATTAAAGGGATAACAATTTTATTCCGTTATAGTGGCATCCAGAGGCCAATGTCGCTTTGCTGTTTCTGAAATCCTGAAACCTCTTGAGAAAAGTTTCCCTCATATTTAAAAGTGCTGTTTTAGGGGGCTGGGCAGTGGCGCTGGAGGTAAGGTGCCTGCCTTGCCTGCGCTAACCTAGGACTGACCGCGGTTTGACCCCCCGGTTCCCCATATGGTCCCCCGTGCCTGCCAGGAGCGACTTCTGAGCGAATAGCCAGGAGTAGCCCCTGAGCGTCACTGGGTGTGGCCCAAAAACCAAAAGAAAAAAAAAGTGCTGTTTAAAATAGGTAATGTCAATATCAGAATTATTTTCTTGGTGATGATGTTTTAACAGGCTTGGATGGTGAATCAAAGTTTCTCTGTCAAAATCTTGAGCAAAAGCACATAATTTGTTTTCAAACAAAATAACTTCTAACATTGAAAAAATTGTGTTTTCTTTCCCCTGTAGTTTATGATTAAGCTGATTTAGATGTGAAGTAACATCCACTATGAAATATAGTTTTTGAGTACACTGATAGTTTGTTAAATCTGGATAGTGAACGCCCTTATCAAGGAAAAATGCTTTGATTTATGATAATAAGGAAGCAAAACGTTTCAAAACGTTTCCTCTTGATAACCAAAATGTGCTGAAAAATTGAAACCCTACAATAAGGAGATGAAACAGGTAAAAGAGAAAAACCCTTTAAAAATCTTTTAAAGCAAGGATAGTGTTCCAGAGAAAAGTAGTGATTTCACTGAAAGGAAAAACATCAATTGACACTTTAGTGTGTGCTGTAAGAAACCAAACTAAAACACACACACACACAATGGCACTTTGTAAAAGGCATATGATATATAATAAAGGAAATATGATAGATGCCAGAAACATTTTAAAAATAATTTTTTATTTAAGCATGTTTGTTACAAAATTATTTATACTTGAGTTTCAATCATAGAATGTATACCGCCCTTCACCAGTGCACTTTCCCCACCACCAATGTCCCTAGTTTCCTTCCCCTTCACCCTCCTCTGCTTATATCAGGGGCAGGCATTTTGCTTTTTTCTCTCTCTTTTCCTTTATGACACTGAGGTTTGCAAATTTTCCTTTATGACACCATGGTTTGCAACATTGTTAATTAAAGGGCACCATGCATGTCACTTATCCATTTTCAGCATCCAGTTCTTATCCAAAGTGATATGTTCTAACTATCAAAATCATAATGTACCTTTCTCTATTCTAACTGAACTCACCACTTTTTTTTTTTTTTTTTTTTTTTGGTTTTTGGGCCATACCTGGTGACGCTCAGGGGTTACTCCTGGCTATTCACTCAGAAGTCGCTCCTGGCAGGTACGGGGGACCATATGGGGAACCAGGGGATCAAACCGTCGTCTGTCCTAGATTAGCGCAGGCAAGGCAGGCACCTTACCACCAGTGCCACCACCTGGCCCCCAAAACTTTTATGGCAAGCTTCTTATCATGGACTAGTCCTCCTGTCCCACACCCTATTTTTCTCTATTTATTATTATCATATTGTCATTTATTATTCTTATATGCCACAAATGATTATTTTGTGTCTACACCTCTCCTTCTGACTCAATACACTCAGAATAATAATCTGATATGTTGATGTATGTACAGATGATGCACTGTGCATGGCTCAGTGTTTTTGTGTAGTCATAGAAACAGAAGTTTGCACACCCGTACATTGTATCCACTCATTATATGACAGACTGGATTCAAAAAAACTCCCTGCTGAATTCTATGACAGATGACACAGTAAAGATAATTTGTGAAATTCACAATTGTGATCAAATCCAGGCTATTCACCACCTTGGGTGAGAGTATGGATTCCCACTACTAGCATCTTCTCCATGAAGAAGTGAAGTGACTGTTCAGGGGAAGGGTGCTCTTGCCTTGTTGGCAAGAGGGAAGAAGTAGTGCCGTTTTTGTGAGAGCAGAACTCTGATTTTGTACAGCCTCAGTTGAACAAAGAATGGGTAGCTAAGCTTGTGTATTTGGCAGACATTGTTCATTTTCTCTATGAATTTAATATTTCTCTGCAGGGGAGTTTCACCAGTAGTTTTTACAGTGAGGGATAAGATGGACGTGTTCAAAAAAGAATCTGATTCCAGGATAGCTGTGTCTGAGAAGGAGATAATTGTTTCCATTCTTGCAAAAATTTTCCACTTTTATTGCCACTTATATAATGCAGAAAGCCATAATCAATATGAAAACAGTATATAAGGGCATTAGCTCACAAATTTAATCATGAGTACTCTGAACATGAGAATCCATGGAAAAGGAAACTGTGGGTTGAGAATCCCTTCATGTAATATGCCCATCTTGTGCAAAATAAAATAGGTCTTTTAAGATCACTCCAGGCACTGGATTTCTAAACCCCACCCAACCTGGTTTGAAGAAGCAGGGTAGCAGGAAAGAAATAATAAAAAAAGCTAACCAGGAAAAGATGATCATGAAGTTCATGGCCTTTTACATTGTACACTCTGCCTGGAGCCCAAAAAGCTAGAACATCTCTTTCTTTATTAAAACCAATTCCCAATACCAGGAGACTTCAGTTTAAGAGAGAAAAAGAAGGGGCCCGGGAGATAGCATGGAGGTAAGGCGTTTGCCTTTCATGCAAAAGGTCATCGGTTCGAATCCCCGTTACCCATATGGTCCCCCATGCCTGCCAGGAGCATTTCTGAGCATGGAGAGCCAGGAGTAACCCCTGAGCACTGCCGGGTGTGACCCAAAAAAACCACAAAAAAAAAAAAAGAGAGAGAAACAAAAGTACATATTCAGTGGACTTTTACATGTCAAAAGAAGAGGTTTAAGAAAGAATGACTTTGGGGGAACACCTTTGTTTAGGGTTGATACTGGGTATCATCTTACACTCTTGGAGCTGCTGCGGGGCTGCACACAGGCACGCACTGACAGAAGCTAGGAGCAGAGTCCTGACTCCTGGAGCAGCCACCGGGCACACAGAAGAGCCAAATTATAAGTTCAAAGAGCCGCATGTGGCTCGTGAGCCGCAGGTTGCCGACCACTGACCTAGAGTACTGGTACAGATCCACTTCTGACCTAAGAGCAGGGGACTGCACTGCTGCCTAACAGCATGGCAAGTGAGTAAAGATGCTGCACCAGAGTCAGCCCATATACTGGGCTCCCAGGGAAAAAGCAGGGCTCAAGGCTGCCATTTCTTCCCTGTAGATCTAGGACAGCACTCCTGTCCCTCTCATGGCCAGGATCCCAACTCACTTTTGAATTCCCAGGAAAGGAAGGAGCCTATGGCTGTGGATCTGAACTGGATCTGAGCTGGTGTGCAGGGGTGCAGCCTATCAGCATTTCTAGCCCAAGTGCAGGCACTTCAGACCAGGGCAGCGGAATGGGCTTCCCTATGGCTCAATCCTGTGATTTTCTCACAGGGATTCCTACAAAGGACCTTGCTGATGCTCTTCGGGAATAGTCAGGCAGAAGATGGGGCTACACTTTCTAGTGCTCTGTCCCCAGTTATGGGCCAAGTGTGCGCTCAGAAAGGGACATGGTGGTGGGAAAGCACTGTGCCACCCACAGGGCAAGCACAGTTTAGAGATGTTTCTGGAAGGAATTTTATGCTGGGTGTAACATTTGGTATGGGTGGATTGAAAGCTGAACTATTTGGGGGTTGTACCACAAGCAACACTGCTCAGGGGTTCCTCCTGACCCTGTGCCCAGAAAGTACTCTTTGCATGATTAGTTGACCATATGGGTCTCAGGGACTCATCCTGTCACAGCCCTATTCAAGTCAAATACCTCGCCCACTGTTCTATCAGTGCAGCACGAAGTTCTTTTTTTATTTTACTGATCTTCCAGACCGATGCCCACACCCATGTCTCCTTCCTATCTTCATTCAGGAACCTCCATGAGAGTCTGGCACACTCTCTACAAGGTCTCCAACTCTAGGTAGTTGGTGAAGAATTTCCTGTCTTTAAAGAATGCTGCTGAGTTCTTTCTGCAAGTACATTTCCTTGTGTTTTTTTTTCCAATTAAAAAAACACATCTCCTGTGGTTTTGATTTTGTTTTAGTGAATTTTGTGACACTTTGGTGGTGTTCAAATCTCATTCAGGGCTCTGCACTTAGGAGTCAAGCCTGGCAACATATGGGGCGCTAAACTTGTGCTTGGGATTGACTCTTGCTCTGACCCCAGGACATGCAGGCCAACCTTTTTTATCTTTCACTCTGCAGACTCACCTCCTCCCTGAAGCCTTATTTCTCACTAAACCAGATGTAATTTCAAAGCCTCCTTGTAAGCAGTCTTGTGGCTTACCCTCTAAGAGTGAATGGAGGAAAGAAAGCAGAGTATCTTTCAGGAAGCCATACGTTGTTTTCAGTCTAGTCATTTTTATCTCCTCCAGGAGGGATTTATTTGGGGGTGAACATGGAGCACTGAAAATTCCAGGCACAGGATTGACCCTAAATTTTCCTTCTCACCACTTTTATCCTGGGCAAAGTCTGATTTTTGTGCCACACCTGAGTTGATGTTTTTATTTTGATGTTTATTTATTTATTTATTTATAGTGAGTGATACTCAGTATCACTCAGGTAATACTCCTTGCTATGCACCCCAAAGTGTGGGGGGACATTATGAGATACCAGAAATGAAACATGTGGGGCCCGGGAGATAGCATGGAGGTAAGGCGTTTGCCTTTCATGCAAAAGGTCATCGGTTCGAATTCCGGTGCCCCATATGGTCCCTTGTGCCTGCCAGGAGCAATTTCTGAGCATGGAGCCAGGAGTAACCCCTGAGCACTGCCGGGTGTGACCCAAAAACAAGCAAACAAAAAAGAAATGAAACCTGGTTACACTGCATGCAAATCAACCACCCAACTGTTGTGCTATTGCTTCAGCATCCCAAGTTGCTTTTTGAACTCCTAGCTCTATGCTCGGGTGTTAATCCCAGAAGTGCTCAGTAGACCAAGTGGCGTTGATGACTGGTCCAGAGATGTCTTTTAAGAATGCCACAATTCGAGGGGTGGTGGGAAGAATGCCACAATTCGAAGAACCTCCTATAATAGAGTCCACATGGTAGGTGATCTGACTTCCCTAGATTCAGGTTAGAGCTTTCTCGTCAGGTGGTGCCTGTGGAAAAGTTTGTTGAGGTTGGTTTCTTGCAGAGGCAGAGGGAAGAGACACTACGAACATTTAGAACTCTGAAGAGTCCAGTCTCAACCCAACTATAGGGTGGATTTGGAATCTGATACCTCCTTTATGCTGGTTTATGACATAGTAAATATTCCCAATATGGACCTGAGATTCGTCCTGGAGTGGTGGCCATGCTTGGACACATCTCAGAGGATTCTCCACACAGAAGTGATACTGAAAATCTACTGGCACCTGCATGCATAGGGGAGAGCCACCCAGAACCCCTCTGCAAAGTTTATAAATGATTTAAGTTATTTGATAGTAATTGTGCTTTTAAGAGACATCCCCTATGGCTCTCTGGGTTTACTCCTGGCTCTGTGCTCAGAAATTACTCCTGGCAAGCTAAGAACCATATGGGATAATGGTGACTGAACCCTCATTGTACACATGCAAGAAAAATCTCTTCATGCAGTGAAATCACTCTGTCTCGGTGACTTCATTTCTTTTCCTGGTTTCATTAGGGCCACACTCAACAGTCTTGCATTAACATAATGATTCTTAGAAGATCATGTTGACAGGGATAGTTAGGGGTTACTCATAGCTCAGCACTCAGAAACCATGCTGTGCTATCACTCTGGCCCTTATTATGATTCTCTTGAACAATGGCCTTACAGTACTGATATACTAAAACAAGAATAACCCATAGTGGGTTATGACAAAATACCTCTACCTCCAAGGCATTACCCCATATGTAGATCTGATACGAAGATTAATATCGAAAAAAACGAACAAAGAAAAGAAAAGAAAAAAAAAAGGGCCCGGAGAGATAGCACAGTGACGTTTGCCTTGCAAGCAGCCATTCCAGGACCAAAGGTGGTTGCTTTGATTCCCATTGTCCCATATCGTCCCCCGTGCCTGCCAGGAGCTATTTCTGAGCAGAGAGCCAGGAGTATCCCCTGAGCACCGCCGGGTATGGTCCAAAAACCAAAAACAAACAAACAAAAAAAGAAAAAAACGAAGTCTGGGGCCGAAGAGATGGCACCAGAGGTAAGTCATCAGCCTTGCAAACGCTTGTCTAGGATTAACTGCATTACGATTCCCCAGCATCCCATATGGTTCCCCCAAGCCAGCGGTGATTTCTGAGCATATAGCCAGGAGTAAACACTGAGTGTCAAGCAGGTGTGGCCCAAAATATAAAAAAAGGAGCCTTGGGTGTAACAGGGATTTCACACTACACCATGAATTTTCTTGTGACTAATAAGGTGTGAGGATTGAGTGAAGGACTTCCCACCCTCCTGACATGTATAAGGTTTCTCTCCAGTATGAATTTTCTTGTGAATAATAAGGTGTGAGGATCGAGTGAAGGACTTCCCACACTCCTGACATGTATAAGGTTTCTCTCCAGTATGAATTTTCTTGTGACTAATAAGGTGTGAGGAATGAGTGAAGGCCTTTCCACACTCCTGACATATATGAAGTTTCTCTCCAGAATGAATTTTCTTGTGATTATAAAGACCTGAGGATTGAGTGAAGGCCTTTCCACACTCCTGACATATATAACGTTTCTCTCCAGAATGAATTTTCTTGTGACAAATAAGGTCTGAGGATCGAGTGAAGGACTTCCCACACTCCTGACATGTATAAGGTTTCTCTCCAGTATGAATTTTCTTGTGAATAATAAGGTGTGAGGATCGAGTGAAGGACTTCCCACACTCCTGACATGTATAAGGTTTCTCTCCAGTATGAATTTTCTTGTGACTATAAAGACCTGAGGAATGAGTGAAGGCCTTTCCACACTCCTGACATATATAAGGTTTCTCTCCAGAATGAATTTTCTTGTGACTATAAAGACCTGAGGATTGAGTGAAGGCCTTCCCACACAACTGACATATATGTTTCTCTCCAGTATGAATTTTCTTGTGACTATAAAAACCTGAGGATCGAGTGAAGGACTTCCCACACTCCTGACATGTAAATGGTTTCTCTCCAGTATGAATATTTTTGTGAATATAAAGACCCGAGTATTGAGTAAAGGCCTTCGCATACTCCTGACATATATAAGGTTTCTCTCCAATATAAATTCTCTTGTGTCTATTAAGGTCTGAGGATTGAGCAAAGGTCTTCCCAAACCTCTGAAATGTATTTTGTTTCTTTCTTGTCCGGACTTCATTAGTGTCTCTCTGATGTGAAGGTTGACTAAGGGAATATCCACCCTGCAGACCCTCAGGGGTATCCTTTGTACTGAGGGTGACTGACGGAACTTCAAGGTGCAAGGCAGAAACAAATTCCCCCCTATATTGCTTACACTCAGTTGGTTCCACTTTATGGGTAATTTGCTGGCTAGCCTGATACTGTGAGGGGCTTAGAGCAAACACTGTTGCTCGCATTTCCCACGATGGTCCCACTGTGGGCATCTGAGTCCAGGGGCTGGGTAGAGCAGATTCAGGAGAGGTTTGCACAGTGGTCACTGGCTCTGGCATAAGAAAGCTCTCATCACTCTGGCCCACTTCACAATAGATGCCCCCTGAATCTTCATTCCCTTTGTGGTACGGGCAGGACGATATCCTCCAAAGTGTGGGCCACAACATAGGATCAGCTTCATCCAACCAGGTCTGGCTCTTTTTCTGTGAAACAGCAGAGGGGTAGTTCACTTATTTGTCTCTTCCTTGAATGTTTCTATGTTCATTTTTTTAGTTTTTTTTTTGTTATTTTTTGGTTTTTGGGTCACACCCGGCAGTGCTCAGGGGTTACTCCTTGCTCCATGCTCAGAAATTGCTCCTGGCAGGCACGGGGGACCATATGGGGCACCGGGATTCAAACTGATGACCTTTTGCATGAAAGGTAAACGCCTTACCTCCATACTATCTCCCGGGCCCCCTATGTTCATTTTTTATTTGTTTCTTTGTTTTTGCTTTTTGCTTTTGGGCCATACCCAGTGGTACTAAGGGTTTACTCTTGACTCTGCTCTCAGAAATATATCCTGGCAGGCTTAGGGGACCATATGAAAAGACAGACATAAAGCCAGTCCTCAGATATTCTTCAGTGCAGAGATTATAAAGAACATAAGAAGGGTTGGACCAACAGGTCCAATTTACAATTACTATGTGTTTGCAGCATTGAGTAACCAATCACCACAATGATAATATTGAATTGGAACTTGCAACACTTACCATCTCATTCCTTTTTGGATATCCCATTCCAAAAGCAAATTTCTGAAATGTCATTTTCGGAACTTGTGGTCCACCATCTAAAATCAACCCAAATATGTAATGTTAGAATAGTTGAATAGGCTGGTGCCAGAGTGATAGCACAGCATTAGGGTATTTGTCTTGCATAGGGCTGACCCTGGCATCCCATATGGTTCCCCAAGCCTGGAGTTATTTCAGAGTGCATAGCCAGGAGTGACACCTGAGTATCACTGGGTGTGTTCAAAAACAAAACAAAAATAAACAAAAAACAAAAAGAATTAGTTGAATGGGGCCATAAAAATAGCACATTTGCAGGGCATATTTCTTTCATGTGAATGACCCAGGACAGACCTGGGTTTGATTGCTGGTATCTCATATGATCTCCAGAGTCTGGAGCAATTTCTAAGTGCTGAGCCAGGAGTAACCCTGAGTGTCATGGGTGTGTCACCAACACCACCCCAAATATTAGTTGAATGAAACCTGGTTGAATGCAACAACAGTGATAGAATGAATATATGTTTTAAGGTACTAAATCAGCTTAGAGAGAAATGAAAATAAGTCAGAAGGATTGAAGTGAATTGCTGGGCAAAATTCATAATAACTCAGTGTGGATTTCCTTTGGCAACAGATTAAATATATTGATGAAAAACTATTTCTGGTACAGATAGAAAGCCCAGCAGTGAGGGTATTTTATTTGAAACTGGCTGACTCAAGTTCTATTCTCAGCATTCTACATACTCCCTAAAGCCATGAAAGGAGTAATTAGCTTGGGAAGATCAGAAACAGCTCCTGAGCATAACTGATTCATCACATACAACAAATAAAAAATTTCTTAGGGCTTGGGGCCAGAGTAGAAGCTGAGTAGCTGGGTGTGTGCTTGCGCTCAGGTGACATAGGAAAGACTCAGTTTTGATCCCCAGCATCCTACATGGTCCCCCCACCAGCTAGGAGTAACCCTTGAGCACAAACAGGTGTGCTCCCCCAAAATAATAAATGTTAATTTTTTAGTATTCTCAAAAATCATGTCAAATACGAAGTGTAGCAGAGAAGGTGTTGACCTTCCAAGTGGTGGACCATGTCTGCCTCCAGCATCCCAGAATGATATCTGAGACCATTAGGAGATAATCTGAAGAAAAGAAGCAGGATTAAACCCTAACAGCACCAATAAGTAGGTATCAAAATCAGGAAAAAAGAGTGCCTTGTTGGTAATCCAAAAAACCTGAAAGTGTAGAAAGACTTGTCAGAGGGACATCCAGCTACCACTGAGAAGGGCACCCCAACATTGAGCTCTGCAACCAGACAGAGAGTACAGATGGTAGGTGAAGTCAAGAACTTTAGCTTTTGTTCTAGACGTCCATAGAAAGTTAAACAGTACGAGCAAAGCCAAGACAGAAAAACTCCAGAACATATTGGGACTCAGCAGCAAAGGCAGTGATGAGAATGGAAAAGGTCCCCACCCAATCCAGTAGCCTGACACAAAATGCTCAGCAACCACAGCTCTTTTTTTTTTTTTTTTGGTTTTTGGGCCACACCCGTTGATGCCCAGGGGCCACACTCCTGGCTATTCACTCAGAAGTCGCTCCTGGCAGGCACGGGGGACCATATGGGGAACCGGGGGATAGAACCATGGTCCGTCCTAGGTTAGCGCAGGCACCTTACCTCCAGCGCTACCGCCTGGCCCCCAGCAACCACATTTCTGTAGGTTCATGATGCTACACACTCAGGGTCTGAGTCAGGAGATAATGACCACACTGACCTGGAAACATGCCTCGCTCCAATCTTCCAAGGTCTCCTACTTCCAACCAGGAGATCAGCGCAGGCTTCACTCCACAATGTCCTGGAAAAGTATCACTCATAGGTAAAAGTTAGGATAGCCCAGTAGGTGTGAGTTTGGGTCTCTAGTGAAAGAGACTGAAACACTGAAATGATAATAAAGAAAATGTCTGCTCTGGGTATGCAGGTTGAGCAGACGAGACCAGATTGAAATCGAAGTGCCCGAGAAGGAGACAAAAATAGGACAAAATGGGCTCACATATGGAAAAAATACATAGATTTCAGTACACTCTGTAGTCCCCTGAGTTCCCTGCGAAGTGAGCACAAAATGCAGAACTTAGAGTACTCTCAACTACCACTAAGGTTCTCAAGGACCAATCATGTCTTAATAAGTAAGGGCTAGGGGCCGTAGAGAAAGCATGGAGGTAAGTGGTTCGAATCCCGGCATCCCATATGGTCCTCCGAGCCTGCCAGAAGCCATTTCTGAGCTTAGAGCCAGGAGTAACCCCTGAGCGCTGCTGGGTGTAACCCCTCCCTCCCAAAAAACAGCAAAAAACAAAAAAGTAAGTGCTCAGGAGCTGGAGTAATAGCACAGCAATAGGGCATTTACCATGCACACAGCCAATCTGAGATGGACCAGGGTTTAGTTCCTGGCATATCATATGATCCTCAGCATCTGCCACACCATTTTTCTGAGCACAGATACAGGAGTTACACCTGAGTGCTACTGGGTGCGGTCCCAATCCAAAAGAAAAAAAAATTAAGGTTTGAACAACAATAGAGTGGGGCGGGGTCTTGCCTTACACAGATTGACAATGATTTGGACACCCAAACTATATATTGGATCCATCATACCCCACAAGTGGTTTTCTCTTTATTGATTTTGGGCCACACTTAGCAGTGATCAGGGATTACTCCTGGCCCAGTGACCAGGAATCACTCCAGAAAGTCTCTGGGATCATTGGGATGCTGGGAATTAAACCCAGGTTAGCCTCTTTCAAGGCAAACAACCTATCCTTCATGCTTTTCTCTACCCCAGCAGTGTTTCTGAATAGTCATAAATAGGTAAAATCCTTGAGAAATGCTAGGTGTGGTCCAACACAAAACAATAAACAAAACAATTAAACTGTTAAGCAAGAAACAATTAATTGGAGAACAGAGTTTGCATGCAAGAGCCTCAGATTAGATGTCTTTCTCAAATAATTGCACAAGAAGCACTGTGTTACCCCAGTCTCTGATGCCATTGGGTGCTTATGAACTCATAAAGAGCAATAGCACTGTGGTAGGCCCTTTGTCTTGCATGAGGTTGACCCAGGGGCCTCTATCACTTTGGACCTCACTGATGCCCCAGTAGGGCTCTCACCAATGGCCCGTAGGTGCTCGTAGGTCTCTAGCATCACGTCTCTGTAGAAATACCTCTGCGAGGGTGTCAGGCACATCCACTCATCTTGGGAGAAGCTCACAGCTACATCGGGGAAGGTCACAGCATCCTGAGTAGCAACATAGGAGGGGGTCAGGGATAGCTGCATCCTGGGACCTACATTGAATCAGGACTCCCAGGACCACAGAGACTCAAGGACAATGCCCCTTGCCTTGGTAGGAATGATCCTCCATGTTCCTTCTACTGTCACACACACAACAAGGTCAAACCCCAGCACAGAACCAGAAGGATCTGTAAAGTCAACTCTAAGTGGTGCCCAAAATGATAAACACATACCATTGCATTCTATCCCCATGCCTGACTCTGAACAATGCAAAAAAAAAGTGAGAAGGAAAACTCATGATTCAGTGAGTGACTCAAATTTGTGATCTTGGATATTAGCACTCACAATTCACCCTGAAATGAATCTATCGTATTATAGGTAAAAAATGACCGGACTCCAAATAACTAAGGCTTCCAAAAAGACATTTGCTCTCATTTGTCTGTTAGAGCCAACAAGCTAAGGGGCCTGCTGACAAGAGGCTTTGAAAGTGCAACTAGTTTACTGAGAAGAAATATGGCTGAAGGGAGGAGGCAAGACTCTGTCTGCAGAGTGGAGGTCAAGTGCAGAGTCAAGGATTAAACCCATTAAGTGTGGGGACAAAAAATTAAACTAAATCAACATTTTTTTCCATGTGTGAGGCAGGAATGAAGCGCCATGGAAGAAACCCTGAGATCAATGTCTCCTTCCTCACTAACATCAGGCTCCAGATTACCAGGAGTTCAACCCTGGATCAGCACTCCATAGTGCCTGAGACATGACGGGGGTGGGGGGGGGCAAGAGCACTGAACAGGAGTAACCTGTTCAGCACTGACCATAAGGTGTGGAACACAAAACAAATGCAAGAAACAAGGTCAAAGGAGGCCTCTCATAAAAGAGGTCAGTTGTACTGACTAGAGTCTATCCAGGATGCGAGATTCCTTTCTAATACATCTCTGGACTCCTTTGGCCCTGGGAACTGCACAATCCTGTCCCCCACCCTGTCCCTCTCTGTGCCCATACTCACTCCTAACTGGATACAGGATGTCAGAGCGTTTGTTTCCATCTTCTCCCTCCTGGATTATTCCTTAATAGCAGCAGTAAGGACCTGTTCAATAAGAACTGGAAAAAAGTCACAGCTGTGAGCATCAGAGATATCTTGCCCTGACTGGACCAAGTGCCAAACATCAGCTTCACCCAACATGGGGAAATGGAGCCAGATACTCTGTCTTGGGGATCTGTGATGGGAACAGGAACACTGGCTTTCGACAGCTGTGACCTGAGATCCTCCATGTGCCCCACACAGACTTCAGGGTTCAACCTGCTCTCTGGCCGGAAGTGACACTATCACAGGGACCCAAGAGTGATAAAACTGCCATCAGAGTGGATATTGGGCCTGAATGTGCTCTCCTTAATACCAAGATTATCTTATAAACTGATCATTACCATTACCTCCAAGATCCGTCTTGTGGGTCCTGCTTGATCCTAACCCCCTATCAGTACACTTGAACCCAGTATCCAGCTACTTTTAGAGGGAACATTTGTGAAAAGTGCCAAAGAGTGTATCTAAAGCAAAATTATCCTTCTATGCCAGCGCTTACTAAGGACCTTGATATGACCTGTATTTGGCACCTGGAGCTTCTCACCCAATAGATCTTGGGCAAAGACTATAGGACAGCCAGGAAGGCTTTTGCCCATCAGGTGCTGACTCAAGTAATACACTGGATAGGACCCAAGTGCCCCTGAGACCCGGTAGTTATGGCCCAACTCCACTCACCCAAAATTAATTTATTTAA
>PVKC010013845.1:0-22615 GCA_004027635.1 Crocidura indochinensis
AATACCAAGCATCTCCTTAATGCTGGAGCACTTTCCTAAAAACTTCTTCCCTGCAGAGGTGGACAACCAGACTTATTGTCAGAGATTTTCTTTACTTTTTTCCTGACTACTTTTCAACAATATTACCCTCATGTGTATATTGCTCCTTGGTCCAGGACACCATAGAATCCATAGTAGAATCCAAACCTGACTTACCTTCAATGTACCTTAGACGTAGCCCCCTTTATTTGTTTGCTTGCTTGGGTTGGGCTATAATCAGTGATTCTCAGAGGTTACTCCTAGCTCTGCACTCAGAAATTACTAGTGGTGTTGCTCAGGACACCATATGGAGATTGGGGATAAAACCCAGGTTAGCTGCAAGCAAAGCAAGAGTTTTTACCTCATATCTCTTTTCTCTAGCCCTGCCAAGTTCTCTTTTTTCACTGTTCAGTGCAGTTGTAAAAAAAAAGAAAACTATCGTATACTACACAATGAAATACTATGCAGCTTTTAGGGAAAATGAAGTAATAAAATTCGCTATACATGGATGGATATGGACAGTATTATGTTGAATTAAATGAGTCAGAGAGGGATAGACAGAATAATCTCACTCATGAGATATAAAAAATAAAGATAATGGGATAATATTACCCAGAAATAATAGATACATGAACAACTTTGCAATCATGGTGTTTAAATAAAAGGAAATAAAAGTGTGGAATGCTGACCCATTATTTTCTTTTTGAATAAATTCTTTAATTAAATTGCCATGAGATAACAGAGACAAAGTTGTTCATGGTTGAGTTTCAGTCATATAATGTCCAAAACCCTTCATCAGTGCACATTTCTCACCACTCATGACCCCACTTTCCCTCCTGACCTCCTCATAAATCTTTCCTGTGCCTGCCTCTGTGGCAGACATTCCCTCACCCTCTATATTCTTTCCTCTTAGACACTGTGGTTTGCGATCTTGCTACTGAAGGGGTATCATACATATCGTTTATAACCTCTTTAAGCACCCATATCTGTCCAGAACGATCATTTCTGGCTATCATTGTCAAACTTGTCCCTTCTCTGCCCAAATAGCACTCCCTTGTTATTTATGGCAAGCTTCCTACTATGGACTTGACTCATTCATCATAAGTGTTGAATATAAAGTCCCTTTCATGGAAAGAAGATTTCCTTAATGAACCAAATGGAGAGAGGGAACAGATAGACAACTCTTTGCTTAGAGAAACAGATCATCTTTATGGGTGGCACTCAAGCCCACCTACATATGAAAGAAAATGACAGGAATAGTCCTCTTTATAGGATGCAACTCTGGGAACCGACAAAATCATTTGATATGCCAGGTCTTCTTGAGCAGACCAACTTTCCCTTCAAAGTAGGTAGAAAGTTAAGGTGGGTTCCTTAGTTGGGTGACAAAAGCCATTCGAGGACAGTGTCGAGGACAGTGGCGGGGTGGGCTCAGGACTGACTCAGAGTGTTGTTGATGGGAGCAGGAGCGATGCCGAAGCTTATTCTCAGAGGACTGGGGACCTGGCAAAGAGGGCACGCCCACCTGCTTCTTAGTGGGGGTGCATAGGGTCATGGGATTCTCGCTTGTTTTTTCTCTCTTAGTTTGCTCCATAGGACTCTTGACTGGAGTCAGGTTCTTTTGGACAAGTTCCTTTCTGATTACTTTCTCAGTTATAGAGAGCATGGATTCATGATATCTTTTGTCTTTTGTCTTGGGGCTAATACAGTGTAGGAAGGATTTCATCTTATTTCTCAAGCCAGATTCTGGAAGGCTGGAACTCTTGTGAGCAGGGACTGGCATTCTCTGGCCTTGCAAAAACCGATGCTGCAATGTTTGGCCCTGCAATGGCTTTCTCAGAGCTGGTTGGCCTAGGAAAGACTGATCCTGTGATATCTGGGACCTCACAGACTGGGCATACTGAGGAATCCTTGCTGGTTTGTGGATGGCACTCACTTTGGCTTGGCTGCCTCGCAGGCTACTCTTTTCACCCTTATTTTCATTATGGGTCCCTTGAGTTTGCTTTAAAAGCATAAGTTGAGGGCAATCCTGGCGAATGGGTTGATGGGAAGCATTCTGCATAGTCTGGCGACTATGTTGATGGCTCCGGTGTTGGTGGCTACGTAGTGTTTTGTTCAGAAGTGCCCCTTTTTGACACTGACCTCCAGCAGGGAGACTTCCTTTAATCGAGGCTAGTACAAACCCTGCATCTCCCTCTCCCTGGTTACCCACATTTTTGTGTCTCCGTAAATCTTCTCTCTTTTCCGCTAATGTGGGGATTTGGGCTGAGTCTTTCCTTTTGCTAGAGCTGTGGGGCTCATGATCCCAGGCTTCATCTAGGTTGGGGGTGCTGACATTGTTCTCCAGCTGAACACAGAGCACTTGTGCTGCTGTCATGTCACTAGTGGGCTGTGGGATCTTGGAAACCCACTGGCCAGAATCATGGGATACTGTGCAGGAAAGAGGTTGCTTCTGATTCTTCTGCATTGCTATTAACTCAACCCCCAGCTGTTTTTTATGGTAGATCTGTTCTGGATCTGGATCACAAGTAGTATCTGATGGGATGGAGAGATCCCTGGGCAATGCCTCCTCTTGTTTGTTTAAATTATCAAGAGACTCCTGTGTAGTTATTTTTTCTGGGATTGCTAGAATTAATTCCCTGGATTTTCTTGCCTTTATGGGGATTCCCAATTGTGTTTCTAAAACCTTCTTTTTCAGGTGAAATTTGAGTTTGTCCAAGATGGGTTTCTTGGTTGAGATAGGGCTTTCAGGCTCTGACTCTTTTTCTGGGGTCACTGGCACAATTTCTTCTTTCATTTGTGCTTCTGATGAGATCATCTGAATCTGAGATTCTGTTGCTAGGCTTTCTACAGGCTTGTCCACCATATTTGTGGTTAGGGCCTGGGTAGTGTTTTCAGGGGACACAGCCCTGGAGAGAGCCACATAATAAAGAGCAGGAAGCTCTGACAAGGTCATATATTTATGCTTTAAAGTCGTCTCCAGTTTCTCAATGGCTCCCTCTGACAAGATTTGTGGCAGCTTAGGTTGTTCAGTGACTATTGCTGATGGATCTTGTTGCTCTTGATCAAGGGTCATTGATATCCAGGGCATCTCTTTGTCTTGTGAGTCAAGACCAGCTGATGCCTGTAGCTCCAAGGTCTGGCTTTCTGGGTTACAAGTGAAAGGAGCCACTTGCACGCTTTCTGGAATCATACACCCCTGGGAACTATATACATAGGAAGGGACGTTTCCCTGGAGAATCTGCCCACATTTTGAGTGTATGTGGCTCTGTAACATTGCCTTGGCCTGGGCAAACAAGTATGGCATGTGGACTAATTCTGTGTCCATGAGTTTTGCGAATGACTCACCAGCTAAGGTGGCTTCTTGGTCTGTAGGCTGAGATATACCCACATTGGTGTCTTCTCCTGTACTTCGTAATGACAGAGTCTGCTGGTCATTGTGGGACAGGACCAGCTGAATGGACTGCTGAATCTTTGAGGGCAAGCACCAACGATGTTGACTCAACTGCTTCTGGAAGTCAAAATCCAGTGGTTTTCTCGAGTGCTCCGGAAGGAAGAATAATCCCCTTGTAAGGACTGAGTTGTGCTTCTCTGCCCAAGAAGTTTTCACCATTTCAGGGGACTGGGTTTTGTCATATGGCCTACATTGAGTGGGGCTGGGGACACGCTGAGATCTTTGGAAAATTGCTGGCAAGCCCCACTGCAGTTGGAGCTGCTTCTGTAGCACGTGCCACTCCAAGTCTTCACACTCAGCCAGAGTCAAAAATGGGACATTGATCTGAGGTTGTTGATTGTCTGATGAATTGACTTCATTTGAGGATGAATGGGGAGAGGGTTCAGATGATTTGGGTGCTGTTTTAGGTGGCAAGGGGAGAATAGAGAGCTCCTGTAAGATGAAAGGATCCTTCATGGGCAGCTTGGACATGGTTTCATTCAAAGAGAATCCTTGAGAATCCAAGATATTAACTACCAGAGACTCGCTATGCAAAGAAGGGAGACCACAGAAGAGCTGTCTGTATTTCTGTTGCAAATGATTCACAGGATTATTCATCTTTTTTCCACTTAAGTCTTTAAAAGTTGGAGAGTGTAAGACTACAGCTAGATGATTTTGGATTTGCTGATAGTGATAGATATGTGCTTGGTCAATTATGGACCATTCTGAAACCCAGAATGCCTGGGTGGGCTGGCCAGCCATACATGAACCCCAAGTCTTATATGAAATACCTCCAAAATTTTCTACAGAGAACCCAGCAGTTTCCTCCTGCATGAAAGAAACAGATTGATTGTTTTTAGGCTGGTAAAACATTGGTGGGTGTGGCATAAATTGCCTCATTGACTCCTCCACACGTCTAGGAAGCCCCCATCTCTGGAAATGCATCCATTTTTTCACATGCATCTCAAGAAGTCTCAGGACTTCAGGACTTAGATTTGGCGGATAATTAGGATGTGCAGCAACCATGTGCAAAGACATAGGGTGTGTCAGGGCTTTGTCGGCTATGTCTTGGTTCACTGTCAAAGGTATATAAACTGAGACAGTGGAATTCTCAACCTCTTGTTTTTGGTTCTCAGAAATGTCTGTGGCTTTCATCATTGCTTCCTGCTGGCACACTGAAATTTCAGACTCCTTAGGTTCTGAAGAAAATCTAGTCTCAGGATCATAGCCCACTTCTGTAACTTGAAATTTCTGTGTTACCTGGTCATAATCAGACCAATAATCTTGGATACTCAATGCACTAGGTGATCGGACACACAACTGGGTGAAGGAGTTCTGGTGTTTGATATGTGATTCCACAGGGACTTCGGATGAAAGTGTCAGCTCATTTGAATGTGACACGAAGTGATCCTCTGGGCTCTGCTCAAAAGTTATAGATTTGGACATAATTTCTAGGCGTGCAGAGCTCTGTGGTGGCCTCAGTGCATTTTGTGAGGTCAGCATTTGCTCACCTGTCAGCAGCTGATGAATGTCCAGAGCCACATCATTGCAAATGTCACAGCTGGGATCTGCACACAGGAGCCTCCGCACACTTCCCTCCTGAGGAAGCCAGCCCTGGCTGGGACGGAAAACATGGCAGTTACCAAAGGAGTGACATAAGCCTGCAGCTGGTAATACCAGATGTTATTGCAGGTTTTACTCCCCTTTACACCTATAGGTAGCCCTAGACTTGATACATTCAGGGTGTCTGGGGGAACTGCTTTTCCCCAGAAGCATTCAACAGGAGTGGACAGCTAGCTGGGTGAGGAGCTGGGGCTACTGGAGAAGCCTTTGATACTATGAGGAAAGTGTCTGGCCATAGGCATCTAGGAATGGTGGAAGGTGTCTGCTGACCTGTATTGAAGCTGGAGCAACAGAAGAGAAGTTGATTATAGAGGATAAGAAGGCCCATAATAGCCTGATCATCAGTGTTTCAACACTGAGGCAATGTGTCCTGGTAGAAACATTGTGGGTGTTGGGTGGGAACTGGTGGATGAACACAGCCTTTCTTGGGAACCAAGCAATTCTCTGGACATCTGAGGCAGAGGATAAAATGCCAGTCCACTGACTGAGGACACTGCCAGCACCTAGATTCCTAAAGACACCTAGAGGAGTAACTGTCAGCAGAAGCAGTTACACCCATTAAGGGCAGGTTCCATGGAGCCTGACTGAAAAGGACTAAAGAGCTGAGCTTCGTGTCTTGGGGGACCTACGCAATGGTGCCAGGGAGTGAGCAGATAGGGGCAACCCAGGGTAAATCCCAGGCACAAGTTAGTGTGCCCTGATGTTGCCAGGAGCAAATCCTTTGTGCAGAGTCAAAGAAAAGTCCTGAGCAAGGACAAGTGGCTCAAAATTTACTACAAAGCAAAACAAGAAGACACAGACAGCACAAAGCAATAAAAAAACAAAACAAAACCCATAGGGTTTGCATGTGTGAGAAAGAACCCTGCTGCATTTTGGTTTAGATAAATCAGAACAATTCTTCACCATGAGCCCAGAGTTAGGGATCCCAGGGAGTGTTTGCCAGACTCACATAGAAGATCCTGAGTGAAGACAGGAAAGAGATTTGGGCATGGGTATTGGTCTGACATCCGGCAGCAGCAGCAAAATACAAAAGATCATTGTGCTGAGGCTGGAGCAATAGCATAGCAGTAGGGCATTTGCCTTGCACATGATCTTCCTGGGTTCGATCCCCAGTATTCCATATGGTCCCTCGAGCTGCCAGGAGCAATTTGAGCACAGAGCCAGGAGTAACCCCTGAGCATCACCGGGTGTGGCCCCCAAACAAACAAACAAATAAAAAGATTATTATGCTGAAAGAAGAAGATAATTTGCTGCATGTTTGCCATGGAAGGGACTGTCTTAGGCTGAATACCCAACATCCCATATGGTCCCCAGCCCCAGAAGATATGAATCCAAAGTGCAGAGCCAGAAGAATTCCCTTCAGCTGTAGTGCCATAAACTAAAAAGAAATCAAAAAGCCTTTCCTCAGGTGAGGCAGAAACTATACTTCCTGGCAGAAATCTTGGGATCAAAGTTTCCTTCCTCACAAGCATCTGGATCCACATTACCAGGAGTGCAACCCTAAAACCTGGCATCCAGTAGGGTTTTAGACATGCCTGTAGCTAGACAGAATGTGGCAGTGATGACTGATTTATGCACTGATTTATCCTTTCTCTGGACTAGACAATTTCTCTTGTGGCTGACAGAAAATCTGTGGAGTCTTTTATGAACAGTGTGCCAGTCACTCTGGATTTCAAGACCACTGTGAGCTTAGTCCAGAGAAGAATGGGTGACTTCTCCAGAGACCTCTCATCCATTGAGTCCTGAAAGCCACCCAACCAGTGTTCCAGCTCCAGTGTGTCCCTCTCCTTAGACTTCTCCTAGTCCCAGTTAAGGAATTATAATAGAAGCCAGGGAGGGAGTTGGAAGATTGTAGAGATCAGGAACTGAACTCACCTCTTAATCACAGAAAGCAGCTTCTCAGATTCTTCACGGAAATGTTTCCTACCTGCAAAACCAAGAGAGGGTGTTACCTGGATCATGAAAGCTTCAAGGATATCTGATAAGAAATTGCAGATAAAATGAGACTGAAAACTCCACAGCCAAGTGTACAGTTGTGTAAATGTGCACTGGCTACTAGTAATTCATTTGATAATCACAGCCACACTGAGGTGGGATCATCAAATATTCATTTTAAGGATAACAAAACAAATAGACCTCCACAGAATCATACAAGTAAATGACATATAGGTATTTTGGCCCCACTTTTTCAGTTATCAGCCCCAGGAAGAGAGATGGAGATCTTTGAACATTCCCAGGTTCTATTTTTACACCCCGGGACATTTTCTGGGAGAAAATTTCAATTGTAGAAGAACCCATTTCCTTAGATTCGAGATCATAGAGAAACAGGATCATAGCAACCTCTCCCATAATGCAAGGGAGTGAGGGGAGGAGTGGGATTTTACTTGTTATTTTGTTGTGTTTTGACCACACCTGGTGGTGCTTACTACTCCTGGCTCTGAGCTCAGGTATCACACCTGGTGATGCTTGGGGGACCAAATGGTGTTGTGCCAGGGATTACACCTCGCTTGGTGCTCTGCCTGCTGTACTATTTCCTAAAGTACTATCAAAACATTACAAATATTACTATATCTATAATATCGAAGGAATTTTACCTTTTGATGCTGCACATCTTTCCTTCTTTTTAACTTTCTTATGACGCTTAAAAGACAATAAAGAGTTAGTTTGTGAAGCTTGAAACATTATCTTTTTTTTTTTGGTACAAAATAAGAAAAGGAAAAGGAATGTTCTCAGTCTCAATTAATATGTCTCTATTTTAATTTTAATTACTATATTTCTTTTTACACATTCTTTTAAACAAAATACTTCATTTTCTTTCTGATTTCATAGTACCTCCATTTATTCTGGGGTCTGTAAAGATTATGAAGTAAGAAGAGAGAAACCAGGCTCAAAGGGGAAGCTTATAATGCAAAGCACATGCTTCATGTGCAGTAAGTCTAACTTCAATCTCTACCATCCCTACCAAAAAGTTCCCCAAGCACTGTGTGGAACTAAGCCCAAGCAATAAACTACCAAACAAAATTCCCCATATTAGATCTTTTATATCTTGTGAGGCTGTCAGATTGCTTTCTATCTAAAGCAGGTAGATATTTCAATTTATATTTCAATTAGACTACTCTGTCAGGATTTTCTGGAGAGCAGTAATTAGAGCTCTGAGAAGGAAAGTACTATACAAATAAACAATGTATGGTATTAAGCCTTAATGTAAAATTGAAGCACTGATTGCTAAAAGACTCTTCTCAGAAGTTTAGTAATTTCAGTGGGGCTGTAGTCTTTCCCTACCCGGCAGCAGCTTCTTGTAGGTTCCAATATTCTATGGTAGTTCTTTTTCACTTGCCAGATAATTAGGATAATAATAAAAATAGAACCATAGGTATATAAGGGATATCCAACGTCCCATAGCAAAAAAGTGGTGCTTAGCATGGTTTAGACCTCATCAGTCTGAGGAGACCAGCCACCCATGTATCTAGGCATTCAGAGTCCAGGTGCCTAATGTCTCCAACATTGTGCTGTGTCATCATGACCTCACAGATGACAGAACCAGACCCCATAGTGCATCACAAATTCTCCTGTTTCTCAGAATGTGCTGTGTTCTAGAAGTTAGGTTTTTGGCATTTCCCTGAGGCTAAAGTTGTCTGCTCACAGTTCCCTCTCTTTACTCTTCACAATATAGGCCAGCCCAATAACACATTCTCTCTGGTTACCCACACTAGAAAATTAGTGTTGAGGGAATCAAAATACTCATGTTTGGGACAGAGGGAGTTTGTCTGACCTCAGCCTATACTAGAAATATATCTGAGTAGTATACAAGAACCTGGGAGGGCTGTAGGCTAATTGTGGTAATCTGGTGATAATCACCTCTAATGAATTCCTTCACTTTACTTGTTGCATTTTTTTTTTTTTTTGAGGTTTGGGGCCATACTTGACAATAGTCAGGGCTTACTCCTGATTGCAATCAGGGATCACTTCTGGTGGACTTGATGGGCCATATAAGATGCCAGAGATCAAATCCAGTAAAAAAACATGCAAGGCAATAAGCCTTTCCTGTATTATCACGTCAGTCCCTTATTAAACTTTTATTATTGCATTCTCAGTTCCTGGATTTCTACTTTGTAATTTTATATGTTAATATGTTAATTTTGTTCATATATTTAGAAGTTATTTTAATGTTTATTCATGTTCCCTTAGTTATTTCAGTTCTTTTAAAAACAACCCATAGTGGGAGGAAAAAAAAACCCATAGTTTTAAAATTTTTGTGTAGTGAGTTTCATTAACAAAACTTAGGTAAAGGTTTTATATTCTTCCGTTAGCTGAGCCATGCTCTCTTAGTTTTGTGATGTTTGTTGTTAAGAATTAGGTCTTTTTATTTTTTTATTTTTTATTTATTTATTTATTTTTTTTGGTTTTTGGGTCACACCCGGCGACGCTCAGGGGTTACTCCTGGCTATTTGCTCAGAAGTCGCTCCTGGCAGGCACGGGGGACCATATGGGAAACCGGGGGATTGAACCGCGGTCTGTCCTAGGTTAGCGCAGGCACCTTATCTCCAGCACCACCGCCCGGTCCCAAGAATTAGGTCTTTTTAAATGCAACTATCTGAATCTTTGTAGACAGGTGTCTAGAAAGAAAAGTATTAGAACTAACTTATGTCTTTTGTAAGCATTTCTTTTGGACCTATATAAGGTGTTTAAATTTCTCTGTGTACTTGACTGCTTTTGAATGACTTGTTCATTCAAATCTAAAGACCCTCATTATAGTTTTTCCTTCAAGCCTTTGATGATCTGTTTTATGTGCCCCCTTATAGTCTTTTGCCTGAGGGGTCTGTAGTCCCCTTGAATTTTTCATGAACAGCTCTCACTTTTCTGCCTGATATCAACATAGGGGAAATAGTCTGATTATATAGGAATATATAGGGCAAATTAGATTTAGATAAAGTTCCCTTACTTCTAGGGGAGGCTTTGGGAATTGTGCTGTTATGAGTAAAAAACATTATGAAAATCCTGCTGTTTTGAATATAATTTTCTCTTGAAGTCCTCCTGAAATGCCCCCTGTAGTAGTTGAAGACTTACCCATTAACTACTGAAGACCAGTTTTCAGTTTCTTTTGCCATTAAATACTTGTTATACCCTTCCTATATTTCTTTATATCCCACATATTACAGAGATCACTCTGTGTCCATTCATCTCCTTCCGAATAACTTGTCTCAGCATGATAGTCTCCAAATTTGTCCACGAAGCAGCAAATTACACGATTTCATCTTTTCTTATAGCCAAATAGTATTCTATTATGTATATGTACCATAGTTTCTTTATCCATATTGATTTTTGACCATTTGAGTTGTTTTGTCTATTATAAATAGTACTGCAATGAATATAAACATAGGAGCACAAAGGTCTTTCCTGCATAGGGTTTTTGGGTCCTTGGGGTAGATGCCCAGAAGTGGAATTGATAGATCATATGGAAACTCAATTTCTAGCTTTTAAAAAAGAGCCTCTATTGTTTTTCTAAAAGGTGGGGCCAGCCATCATTCCCATCAGTACTGAAAGAGGGCCTCCTTCCCTCACACCTATGCCAACATAGGTTGCTTTTGTTCTTTGTGTTGTATTTCAGTCTCATTGGTGTGAAGTGATATTTCATTGTTGTTTTGATTTGCATTTCTCTGATAAGTAATGCAGAGCACTTTTTCATATACATTTTAGCCATCTATTTTTCTTCCCTTGGGAAATTTCTGTTCATCTCTTCACCCTATTTTATTATGAAGTTGGTTATATGCATTTTCTATGCTATTTAGGAGAATGTTGACTTGAAGCTGTCTAGTCCATCATTTTTTTTGTGGGGGTGGGGGGGTCACACCCAGCAGCGCTCAGGGGTTACTCCTGGCTCTATGCTCAGAAATCACTCCTGGCAGCCTCGGGGGACCATATGGGATGCTGGGATTCGAACCACTGTCATTCTGCATGCAAGGCAAATGCCATACCTTCATGCTATCTCTTCAGCCACCTTTGAGCTTTTTTTTTTTTTTATGTAATTCAGTCATTTGGAAAATGCTTTCAGATATTCCTTAACTTTATCAGGGATATTCTATCAACATTTAATTCAAATCAATTTTTACTCATCAGTGAGGTGAGGTCTTTTTTGGTGTTTTATCCAATGTGCATTTATGATTAGGTTTTCTACTTTGGCTTTTGGAGTAGCTCTCTTTCTATATTTGATTTCTATATTTCACTTCTCTTTTAAATCAATTTTATTCTTAAATTCTACCACATGTACTTTTTTCACATCATGTACAATAAGACTTCTCATGGACTCAAGGGTTGGGAAGTCCTTTTGGATCTCAGGGATTCTCTGATAATTATTTTTTCTCAGATATTTTAGAACTGTAAATTTCAGCTTGTTTTGGCTCTTCTAAGTATTGGCCCCTTCTCAACTTCTAGATTGATGACTTCTATTTAGTTTTCTCCTGGGATCTTTGTCTAGACCATAAACTGAAGCTATTGTAGAACTCACCTTGTTGATTTTCCATATTTCACTGACCATTGGTGTTTGTTGCTTGATGTCTAAGAGCAACATCAAAATTATATTTGAGTCTTTAAACCCATGTATAAGGTATGGATATCTATATTAGGTTGTTTTATTTCTATTAATAATGTTTTGTGCATTGTAGGACAATGTTCTTGTGCATTTTTGTTAGAAATATTCTTAACTATCTTATGCTTTGTGCTATTTTAAGTTATTGATTTTAAAAAAATTCAGTCTCCCTAGCATACAAAAATGCACTTTTACTTATATATCAGCTCTATATTCTTACAGCATTGCTAAAATTGTTTATAGTTCTAAGATAATTTTTTGCCAGTTCCACAGGATTTTAAAATGTTATATCTTCCATAATTGATTTGGATATTAAAGGAAATTCTAATAGAAGTTCCAGCAAGCTTTTTTTTGAGTGAATGGCAAGTTTATACTAAAATGTCTGTAGAAATAAACGATCCTTAAAATAATCAAAACAGCCTTGCAAAGAAGAAAAAAATTGGGGGGGGGGGTGTCACATCCAGCAGTGCTCAGAGGTTACTCCTGGCTCTACGCTCAGAAATCGACCCTGGCAGGCTCTATAAATAATTATAAACAGTGATATAGCAAATTCTCTTTTGTTTTTGTTTGGGGATGTACCTAGTGGAGCTCATGATTTACTGTGAGCTCTGTACTCAGGGGTTACTCCTGATGGCACTTGGGGGACTATTTGTGGTTCTAGGGATTTAACTTGGAATCAGTCACATTGCAAAGCAAGTGCCTTAACCCTGAACTATCTCTTCAGCTTCCTAAAACTATTTTAAATATATTCACAGGTTTAAATATTGGCCTTTAGTATAGAATAGTTTTCTTTAGCTAATGGCTTATTAGTAGTTCACCATCTCTTGTGTACTTTCCAACCACAAGACTCCCAAGACAAGCTTAAGAATTGTGTTCTGGGAGCCGGGAGGTGGCGCAGGAGGTAAGGTGCCTGCTGCCTTGCCTAGGACGGACCACAGTTCGATCCCCCCCGTTCCCATATGGTCCCCCGTGCCTGCCAGGAGTAACCCCTGAGCGTCACTGGGTGTGGCCCCCCCAAAAAAAAACCAAAAAAAAATAAAAATAATTGTGTTCTTATATTATTCCTGCCAAGAATAAAGTTTACTTTGCCCCTCATAGTGTTAATAACTGTAGAATAACAGATGGAGGTGGATGATGGTGAGATAGATGAAGGGGCCTTTCTCCTCCAGCCGGGCCACCGGCTCAGCGGGTCTGAGGGTTCAGGGTGGCCTCGAGGGAAACACTCGCAGCAATCAGGTTTCAGGAGACACGAAGCTTTATTCAAGGCCCTAGCCACCTAGGTTAACCTTTTACGCTGGCTCCATAGTCAGCCCAGAATTCAAACTTATCTCTCATAACTCTCCATCCAGCCAGACCTCCTCCTTTCTTGCTGAATCTCTCTCAATCCTTCTTACACCCCTCAGGCAATCCTTTTGTTACCTACCAAAGAAATGTTACCCCTCCCAGAAATGGGCAGGTCTTACCATCAGGTAAAGTTACACAGGAAGATGGGGGTGGGTAACAAATAACCTTTAACTCAATCGACAAAAACTTAGTTCTCTAATCTAAAATGTGAAATGGGGTGGTGGAGATGGCGCAAAGGGCTGGAGCACATGCTTTGTATGCATGAGGCTAGGATTTCATTCCTTGCATCTCATGTTCCCCAAGCACTATCCCCCCAATGCCACAAGGGTAAAATAAATGAACCATAAGTCGTGTCTTTTTTTTGGGGGGGGGCATACCAGGCAGTGCTCAGGGATTACTCCTGGCTGTCTGCTCAGAAATAGCTCCTGGCAGGCACTGGGGACCATATGGGACACCAGGATTCGAACCAACCACCTTTGGTCCTGGATCGCTGCTTGCAAGGCAAACACTGCTGTGCTATCTCTCTGGGCCCCATAAGCCGTGTCTTAAAAATTATAGGTTCAGTGATGTAATGAAATCATTTTAGGTCATTTTCAGCATTTAATAAAATAGATAGCAGTTTGAGGACATGGCTTAAGATGCTAGAGTACAAGTTGTGCTTGTGGGAATCCCAGGTTTGATCTCTAGAATGATGTTGATGCCGGGGTGTGGGGAGGTACCAGGGTTTCTTATGTGAAGCAGGTAGAGAGGCAACAGTTCTGGGAAGGGAATCTGTCATCTTCTCTCAACCCACCTCTACTACCTGGAGAGGTGGCTGGGGAGATCTAGAACTGTGGGCCTTACCCTGGCAAGGCAAGGCAAGTCAGTTGTAGACCTTGTCCCATTCTTTCTGGTCTGTCACCTTCCCTCAGAGAAAAGAATTTTAGTAGGATATGAGTAATGAAGTAAAAACAAATTTTATTTGAAGTAAGGGGAGGGAAAGCTTTATACATAATTGCAAAACAGAAAGAAATCAACATTAGTTCTCACTAGGCCAATAAGTAATCAAGCTGTGATAAATCTATACAAGGAAATATTATTTGACATTTAAAAAATGAGCTATCAGGTCATTTAAGAAATGGGGGAAATATGTATTACTAAATAAAAAATCCAATTTGAAAAGACTCTCTATATAACATTTTGAATGTTCCAAATATAACATTATGTTCTATTATATAATGCTCTCTACATAACATTATGAACTCTCTATATAACATTAAGACAACATTGTAGGTAAAAGGAACATAAGTGCCCTTAGATCTGTGGTTAAACACTTTAAAAATTAAAAAGACACTTGCAGGATTAGAGAGATGGCTTAAAGAGCTAGAGCATATGCCTTGCATGCACAGGAACCCCAATTTGATATCCAGAATTTCATGACTTCCCTAGCATGACCAGGTATGACTCCTGGTGTCCGCTTGTCCCCAGCAGTACTGGTGAAGGCTCAAAGCAAACAAAAACAGTTTTTTTGTAAAAATATTAATAACCAACAACCATAACTTTAAAACAACTCAAATATGGGAAATAAATAAAAACGTATCTTGAGACTCTACTAATAGAACTGAGTCTGCAAAGCTGGAGATGGGCAGAGGAGAACTTGGACGGAAAAGGATTTAGGGACAGTGAGGTAGGGATATTGCCACTTTAGTGGTGCATATCATACAGTAATGTTAATATGCCTAAAACAATAACATCGATTCTATTGTAAATTCATTGCAATTTTTTAAAAAGGCAAAAGATTTGTGAAGATATTTCTCCAAAGAAAACACTTCACTAAGCAAAAAAATGATGCCCATTAGTCCCTGACTTTATTAGTTATTAGACAAATGCAAATGATAACCACAGAGAGGCACTCATTGGGATAAATAAAATAATAGTAATAAAAATAATAAACAACTAACCTCCAAAAAAATGAGTGTTGATGAGGATATTGTCCCTGGTGCATTGATGGTGGGAATGAAAAATGCTGCAACTGCTGAGGAAAACCCTTTGGTAGAAGTTCCTTTTAAACATAAGTAGGAATTCCATTTCAAGTTATATACACAAAGAAACTCAAATACTTGAACAGCATTCTTTACAATAACCCAAGTGTAGGAACAACCAAGCCTGTCAGTATTATTAATGGATAAGTCATGATATAGATTTGTCTTACACCTCACTTTTTTCTTTTTCTTTTCACCTTTTCTGAGTTAATTAATACAGGTACCCTTAATTATGTCAACCCTGACCCTCAGGTGATTTAAACTCTGGCTAATAAAAGTGTCAGGGAAAGAAACAGAAAGCTGGAAGCTTGATTGGCCTAGTAAGATCCAAAAAACTGCTCAATATCTTCTGGCCAAAGTACATTTTCTCTTGTGATTCTGTCTGATTTTTTTTTTTTGTGTGTGTGACAACCTTGATGCCAACCCATCCATTCCAGAGTTGACACGAGCACTAACATGGTGACTACTGCGAACTGCAGGTGACAGACAGCAGCCCCTAGGAAACCAACCAATCAGCGAGCTCTAGATTTATCCCTACAATAGGTATACAATAGGATATTATTTAATCATAAAAACTAAATTTGAATAGTTGCTAGAATGTACCTTGGACATACATTGTACTAAACAAAATAAGGCAGAGATAGAAGGATAGATTTTTATGATACTTATATGGAATAAATAAAAAAGATGAAATTTAGACAGAAAATAGAGTAGAAGTTGCAAGTGTTCTGTGGCAAGATGGAAAGAAAGAAGGATATTATTTAAAGTTTCAAAACTTCAGTTTGAATCAGTGAAAAAAATAGTAAATATGTTTAATGCTACTTACTATTTATTTAAAAGGTAGACTTCACACTATATTTATTTTGCTGATTAAAAATTCAGTGATTTCTAGAGAATGGGGGTGAGTAAAAGAAAGAGATAAAGGGAGAACAAGGAGTTTTAGGAATATTATATATATATATATATATATATATATATAGGATGGTATAATGTACTGAAAAGCATTAGACATTACTTAAAACTATGACCAGAGAGGTATTTCAACATATTGAAGCTTATATTTTGCATTCATGGTGCCTGGAATAGGATCCCCAGCACCAAGTGACCCCTGAGCACCACCAAGAATGATTCCTGAGCACCATGCTGGATGTGGCTCCCAAATAAATAAGTATAAATAAAAATTGACACATATAACAAAATAAACTAGGAACTTTAGGTCATAATCATGTATTTTAATAAAGTAACATAATAAATGCAAGATCTTAATAATAGAGAAAGCAATTTACCTATCTTAAATTTTACAATGAAACTACCATATAATATATAATAATATAACAAATAATCTGTTCACTTTTTGTTATTATATTCATACATCATTAATATCTTTCCAGGGGTTCTGACTGGACAAATGGGAAATACCAGGTGGCAAAAGGAAGGAATGAGAAGGCTGGTACAGCTGTGAAAAGAGGCTAAGATTCAGAGGATGTAGAAGTTTAGGGGTGCCAAAGGCGATGGAATAGAATTTAAGAGGGTAAGAGGAGAATTTCTGCTGTAGCTTATGAAGTCCCCCTAGTCCCCTGCTGGCCAAAGAATGGCATAACAGGATTGAGCTAGAAGTTATATTCACTGTTGTACTTGGTCATATTCTGTGAGATTCTTGCTAGGTGGAGTGAGCAGGTATAAAAATCATGAAGATATGGTACAGATATACAATGGAATACTAAATAGCTGTAAGAAATGATACAATGACACTGCAACATGGATGGAATTGGAAGATATTATGTTAAATGAAGTAAATCAAGAAGATAAATATAGGATAATATTGTTTATATGTAGTATTTAGAATAACTTCATGAATAAATGCAATGGTTTAAATGGGGGTTGTCGAGGACACTCGTGGCCCCAGAATATAGTGAGAAGAAAATTAAGTGGACCATCTAATTCTATGACTGATAATTTTAGTCACTAGATCATTGTGCCACATTGCTATGGTTGGTTTTTTCCTATTTATAGAGATATATGTCTGAGTTATTTAAAACACACCATCTTAGAAGTACTTTGTTCCCTATAAAGTAATATTTCTTTGTTTTATGTGAGTCTGTCTACATTTTCCATTTATAATTCTTGTGAAGTAAACCAAATCCTGTGAATAAAAAAGAAAAGAGAATTAATGTATAATTGCCTTTATAGATTATGCCAACAAAGAGTCAGGGTGCATGTGATTTTGTGAAAAATACAATGTTAAATTTTCTTTTATTATAAAAATTATAGCAATCTTTATGAAATTTGTATAGACTATGCTAAATACTATATATGTGTTATTTTATTATAAATGACTAACAATATCTCTTCTGTTTAATGTTACCTAGAAGACATCTAAAATAGAGAGGCTAGCTTTCTCAATGTGCTTATCTTTTTAAAATACATGTCAAAAATTGAATTATTGTGAGATACACTGCTACTAAGGTGTTCACAACAGTGTTGTAGTCATACAATGTTCCAATACCCATCCCTTCACCAGTGCAATAAAATATGCATATCTACTTAAAAAAATAAAATACTTAATGTTGAGGAAGTTCAAAAAAAATAAAATTAAGTGGAGAATGAAAAAGACAAATGTGAAGTTATGGGTGACTCCCAGGGGGTCTCCGCTGCATTGGTGGGGTTAAGAAAGGACAGTGCTGGGGCTGGGCGGTGGTGCTGAAGTTAAGGTGCCTGCGCTAACCTAGGACGGACCGCGGTTCGATCCCCCGGTTCCCCACATGGTCCCCCGTGCCTGCCAGGAGTGACTTCTGAGCGAATAGCCAGGAGTAACCCCTGAGCGTCGCCGGGTGTGACCCAAAACAAAACAAAACAAAACAAAAAAAAAAAAAAGAAAGGACAGTGCTAAATAACCAAGGGACAGAGTCAGCAATGAAACCATGAGATCCAGAATATAACAACCAAAATTAAAAACGGGCCTGGTGTGATGGCAGGCTAGGCTGGGGTGGTGGTGGTGGTGATGGTGGTGGTGGTGGTGGTGGTGGTGTGATATGGGTATGTTCCAATAGGAACATTGGAGGGAGGTTGACATTGGTGGTGGTACTGGTGCTGAAACATTGTATCTCTAAAACCTAACTGTGATTAACTTTATAAATCACAATGATTTAAATAAAATTTTAAAGTGAATCCAGCATTTAAGCAATTTATTTTTATTTTATTTTATTTTATTTTTTTGGTTTTAGGGCCACACCTGGCGCTGCTCAGGGGTTACTCCTGGCTGTCTGCTCAGAAATAGTTCCTGGCAGGCACAGGCACGGGGGACCATATGGGACACCGGGATTCCAACCAACCACCTTTGGTCATGGATCGGCTGCTTGCAAGGCAAATGCCACTGTGCTATCTCTCTGGGCCCACATTTAAGCAATTTTAATCTCCTGAAGCCATTACTAGAAATGACCTCTTGATTAATTTTTCTGCTTTTGCCCCAATCAGTCTAAATCAGTCTAAATGATCCTTTAAAAAATATGACATATCTAAGCAGATTCACAAATAGCTCCTCATTTACTCAAAATCATCATCTTTGCAATAACCTTTCAGGGCTTACGTTATCTGGCACCTTTACTACTCTGACATCATTCTCTACTGCTTTCTCCCTGAGTGCTTCAAGATCACTGTTTCTTGAAATAACCTAGGAATGTTCTAGTCATTAGACATCTGCACTGCCTATAAATTCTTACTGGATTGGCTTTTCCTTAGATATCCATATGCTTGCTCATCTCCCCCAGTCTATGCTCACATGTTAATTTATAATGAGACTGCACCCTGTACTCCTCATAAGAGGCTTCCTCAAATCTCTTACTCTTATTTTTGCATATATTTGATATTCTGTATACTCTATATTTAGAACTTAGGTTTCTCCTTTCACCTTCCATAGTGTACCATCACTGTTAGTCATTGGGGGAATTTTGCCTCTTTTTCTTCACTGCTGTAAGTCCCAGTGCCTAAATAAGTGTTTGGCATATAGACATTATCAATATTACTTGAAGGAATGAAAAAAATGAATGTGTGAATGCCACCCATTCTTGAATACCTCACTTAAATACTACAGAAAATTTAATACTACTTTTATTTTATTATTGCAAGTACATCCCAGCAAGTTTTCTAATGTAGCACGTGCAACTGATACCACAACGCAACTTTATTCATGTTGTGATCTCAACCTGTGATATCTATCTTCTCCTACTTTCTTCCTATCTAACTTCTCATCCTTTGAAATTCAGTCTACACATCATCTCCACCAGGAAAGTTCCCATAACCACAGCAAAGCTAGGACAAGTGTTCTCCTGTGTACTTTCACCCATATCCTCACTTCCTCTTGCCATCCTTCACATTGCCTAAAGTGGGGGGGGGGGCAATATGAGGTTTGGGTCACAACTGGAGGTGTTCAGAAGTTATTTCTGGTTCTATATTCAAAGTAACCTCAGACAGTGCTCAGGGAGCATACTTCACAGTGATTTGTTGTTTTGTTTTGGTTTGGTTTGGTTTGGGTCAAGCCCTTGGTGCTCTGGGCTTTCTCTGGATCCATGCTCAGAAATCACTTCGGTGTTGCTCAGTAACCATATGCTGTATTTAAGATCAAACTGGGGTCAGCCTCAAGCAAGGCATATGTCTTAATACATGTACTATATTTCCAACCTACACTTTTTCTTTTCTTTTCTTTTGTTTATTTGTTTTGAGCCACATCTGGTGACACTTACGGGGTACTACTGGCTATGCACTCAGAAATTGCTCCCGGCTTAGGGGACCATGGTTCATCCTAGATGGTCATAGAACCGTGGTTCACCGTAGGTCAGCTGTGTGCAAGGCAAACACCCTACCAATGCGCCACGGATCCTACCCCACCCAGTCTACACTTTTCATTAATTTTTTTTGATAGGACACAGAAAATTTATTAGTCCTGGAAATTTGCCTTGGTTTCACAACTAGAAATAACATTTAGAAAAGATACATAAACAATCACCTTCTGATGCTTTCCAAGGATAACTTTAAAATCAAATGGTTATAAATACGAATCACAGGAATTGACCTTGTTATTAAAAAGCAACATCGAAAAATTATACATATAAGTCACTGTTTCTAGTTTTATGATTTACTGTGGGATTGTATGGTTTCAATTTAACCATATACAATTTCATCAAAAAGGGTTGTGTGGTACTTTTGTTGATGGGAGTGGGGGTGATGGGGCATACTTAGTAATGCACAGGGAACCAAAGGGTGCCAGGGATAAGACCAGGTTTTGTCACACTGAAGTTCCTTAATCCCTATACCATCTTTCCACACTGGTCCAGAAATTTGACTTCTGTGAAGATCTTACCTAAAGGAGCGTGAATAAGATCACTTTTATTTCTTTGGGTCCCATCCAGAATGTTCAGGGGCCACTCCCATCTCAGTTCTCCATAATTTGTGTACTCCATAATTTCATAAGCTCAATGGAAAAATGCCTGTGAGCTCTTCACTTTTGTAGCCCAATTTGTGACATAATATCTGATATAGACTAGGGATTTATATATTTGTATTGTTGAATGTGTTGAATGCAAGACTCAACTCAAAATAATTCTTATTGTGCTAACTTTTAACAACTGAGTGAAGATTCTATTTTTTTGACATCTGTCACATAATCTGTGCTACTGATAAACACAAAAGCACTTCCCTCAAAATGGTGCAGGTGGCTATAAAAAAATAGAACTCTTCTCCAGATTGTGGGTCTACATAGAAGTTATTGATGTATTGTATCCAAATATATGGGCCCAATTTGCCTTGTACGCTGCAGACCCAATTCAAACCCTGGCGTTCCATATGGTCTTCCCAGCACCACAGGAATGATTTATGAATGAAGAGCCAGAAATAACCCCTGAGCATGGCCAGGTGTGGCCCAAAAATAACAAAAACAAAAACAAAACCAATCCAATGTATGGGCCCAAGATGTACTAAATTCATGACCACTACTTCTTTTTTTTTTTTTTTTGGTGTGGTTTTTGAGTCACACCCGGCAGTGCTCAGGGGTTACTCCTGGCTCCATGCTCAGAAATTGCTCCTGGCAGGCACAGGGGACCATATGGGGCACCGGGATTCGAACCTATGACCTTTTGCATGAAAGGCAAATGCCTTACCTCCATGCTATCTCCCGGACCCCGACCACTACTTCTTATACCATCATCAAGTCTACAAAGCTTCTCTGGGGTTCCAAATTACCATGGGAAGCCATAAATAAATTCAATTGTAAATTTTACCTTTAATGTAGCTTCAAGTAGTCTTCCTTTTCTACTCAAACCAACTATACATAAACCAGAGTAGAGCTGAAAGAGTTGTATAGCACATCTGAAATATGGGCTTAAATTCTTGTATACTATGGAAAAACTATTTTCTTTTATTTTATTTCTCATCTTTTTTCTCCTATATTTTTCTTTATCTCTTATTTTTTCTCTTTTCTTTCTCTTACCTTTCTGCTACACGCCTCATTAAAAATAAGGAAGCATGAACAAGACGTTCTTTGCTTAGAAGTATAGTGTGTATTGAAAAGGTCCTTGCCTCACCTGCTCATTAATAGAAACAATACTGACAGTGTTTTCAGGAAGATAAAGAGGTTTAGGAAGCTTTGCCGTTCTTTTGTCTGTAGGTGCTTTCTTGTGCAGAAGTTCTTGCCTTTTGCTGAAATGATTTGTAGCTTATTTTCTGGTTAAGTGGCATCATTCGAATGAGAATTGTGCTTCTTAGTATTCTTTGCAGGGCATAGGAGCAAGGAATGGCTAGCAGGAGTAAAGTGCTTTTGGAGCTCACTGTGTAGACTGGGAAGCATCAAAAAAAACCAAGCTTTCTGTGTCTTTTGTCTTCTCTAACTTAACTTCCCTTATGCTTTTGGTGGGGGTTAATTCCTTCTCAGATGTTTTTGTTGTGGGTTTGGTCACTAGATCTTTCTTAGACAAGAAATGGGAGTCTTTAAGCCCAAGACTTTTCACCTCGGGGTGTGGAACATCTTCCATCCTTTTTTCCTTACCAGCTTCTGCACTTTCTGGAAGAATTGAGATTTAAGTAAGTATGAATGCCTTTATCAGGTCCTGTGTTTCTTTACTCTATACATTTTTTTTTTTTTTTTTTTTTTTGGTTTTTGGGCCACACCCGGTGATGCTCAGGAGTTACTCCTGGCTATTCACTCAGAAGTCGCTCCTGGCAGGCACGGGGGACCATATGGGGAACCGGGAGATTGAACTGCGGTCCGTCCTAGGTTAGCGCAGGCAAGGCAGGCACCTTACCTCCAGCACCACCGCCCGGCCCCCAACTCTATACATTTTGAGCCAAGCATTGGTTCCTTCAAGCATTGAGTTTGAGTTTGTAAAATTCAGCCCAACAAATGATGGCAGAGTAAATTGAGACACTAAGGACTTTCCCTTTAAGCTCTGAGTACTCTAGATTTGATTTGGGTAGGTCTTTAACCATGCTCTAACATTTTTATGAACTTTTTCCCTTTTTCTTTCTTTTCTTTCTTTCTTTCTTTCTTTCTTTCTTTCTTTCTTTCTTTCTTTCTTTCTTTCTTTCTTTCTTTCTTTCTTTCTT
>PVKC010013846.1:0-22647 GCA_004027635.1 Crocidura indochinensis
AACTTTCTGATCTAGGTCTTAGCACTTCCTTTAACTCAACATGAAATAGGATCTAATTGAAAAAAAAAAATCCATAAAAAACTGAACCACAACAGACTGACCATCTTTGGCTGACTAGCATTTAACAGTGTGATTACCCTGATAAATGCTTATAAAGTTATATTTTAAAAATTAAATCGCCATGCGATAAGAGTTAAAAGGTTGTTGATAGTTGAGTTTTGGTCATGCAATGTTCCAAGACTCATCCCAGTGTTCATTTCCTGCCACCAATTTCCTTAGTCACTCTCAACATTGTCCCCCCCCCCATACCTCAAAATTACTTTCTTTTCTTTTCTTTTTTTGGTTTTTGGGTTACACCTAGCAGAGCTCAGGGGTTACTCCTGGCTCTATGCTCAGAAATAGCTCCTGGCAGGCTCGGGGGACTATATGGGATTCTGGGATTCGAATCGTCAACCTTCTGTATGCAAGGCAAATGCCTTACCTCCATGCTCTCAGGCCCCTCAAAATTACATTTTTATTGCTCTGAAATTATGCATAATCAAACAAGTATATTTATTCTACTTTCACAGTCATCATGTTCTTCCTGAAAATAGCAATGAATATAGATCGACTGTATAAAGCAATGATTTCCCAATAATGCCCCGAACTATGTCCTGTGGGCTATGATGAATTGATCCTGTCCAGAGAGACAGCTCATTGGCTGAGCACAGTACTTCACTGCAGACATTTAATCCCCAGCACTATATGGTCAACCACCTGACAACCACCAGTGACAACACCTGAGCACAAAGCTGGATATGTCACAAAAACCAAACAGGCTAGATGCTTGTGGCCGAGCTGGGTTTGGTCCATGGTACTCCAAATCCTGAAATGATATCTGAGCACAGCTGGGTGTAGCCCCAAACAAGAATCAAATGTGTAAATCATGTGGAAAATACACTTTAACATGCTAACAGGATATTGCTGTTAATCAGTAAGGCAGAAGAACAGAATTCCTGACCTCATCATCCCATTTCACTACATATCCACTGCTAAGTTTATGCCAAAATTGTTTGCCGAAAACTAAGTGTGGTCAGTCAAAAAACAAAACAAAAACAAAAACAAAAAAACAAACAACTAAGTGTGACCATTGCTTGAATACTTTTTGATTAACAAGTATTATATACAAACAGGGTACAATGATGGTTTACAAAAAACTAAGTGTGGTCAGTCAAAAACAAAAACAAAAAACTAAGTGTGATCATTGTATGAATATTTTTTGATTAACAAGTATTACCTACAAACAGAGTGCAATGATGATGTGGCGCCGATTATGCTGTGAAATATAGGAGATCTAGAATCTCTTACACACAGACCCTCTCCTGGGAGGAGACACTGTGGAAGTTGTGTATGGAAATTTAGACTGAGGCGACTGGAAATTTCCACCCAGAAATGTTGATCAACATAAAAATGGCAAAACTGGACGTTTCAACGTTTTCTCATCAAATATTTATGCTGCTGAGTACAAGCACTTGGAGAAAAACTCTAAAATTCATTAAAATATAGGATGGAATATCTATGTCAAGGGATCATACAAATTTATGGTATCCCTGATCCCTTAAGTCAGGACTCAAAATCTATGGTAATTAAATCAAAATAAGAGAGCTGAAGAAGTATTCAAAAGCAGCCCATCAATGACATGCCTTGTGAAGACCAGAATTCTGAAGGAAATTCTGAACAAATTCTGAACAAAAAGGCATTTCAATCCAACTCCCTGAAAGTTATTTCAAATCATATCGATCCAGCAAACTCCCTTTTATATTACCTCTTGGTTCAGAGAAATATACTTAATCTTCACCATTCTGCCCATGAGCTTCTAAAGAATGACTCCAAATCATATGACTCTCCCCATTTGATGTGAGAAGTGATTTTTGTTTTGTTTTGTTTTGTTTTTGGGTCACACCCAGCCGTGCTCTGGGATTATTCCTGGCTCTAAGCTCAAGAAGTCACTCCTGCAGGGTCGGGATGCCAGAATTCGCACCACTGTCTGTTCTGGGTGTGCTACATGCAAAGCAAAGGTCCTATCGCTGTGCTATCTCTGACCCCGAGAAGTGATTCTTTTGATCTGAGAGAAGGCAAATTTTTCTAGCGATAGTCTTAATTTTCAACAATCTACTGTGTGTGTCTGTGTGTATGTGTATGTGTGTTGTATCATTCCCACTATTTGTCATCTTGCTTTCGAATCTTCAATTTTCGATGGGTTCCAACTGGCACTTAGCCTTTAACTTTCCCAACGCCTATGCATTCAATTAGTTCGTTTCCTGTGTTCATTTTCTTCATTTTCCTTTCTGATGTTTAGCCCACGAAAACTGCTCTCTGCTGAATCACTAAAATAACCTCATGTTTTATATTGAACGAGAAGGTTTCAAACCACTGACTTCAATAGTTTACACTGTTTTTAAAACTCATTTCCTTTCAATTTCCTCTTGGCTATGCCTATTCGCCTCCTTAGGTATATCGTTTTTCTCTGTGTACCTGGGTCTTTGAGATTCTAGGTTCCCTATCAGACACTGAACAATCCCTTTCATTTTCCAAGTACAGAGTATATGCTGTTGATAAATCTTTAGCTTCAGTTCAGATAACTTCCCCAGCAACACATCCAATCTATACTTTTTCTTTCTTCCTTTGGCGTTAACACTCAGTAGTGCTTATTAATGACTCTGTACTCGGGGAGCATCACTGACAATGCTCACAGGATCACCAGTGCTGGAGACCAATTGGGGTGAATCTCCACATGCAAGGCAAGTGCCAAACCCCCTTACTATTTCTCTAGTCAGCAACTTTTCTCCCTCCTAAAACATTTTTTATTACCCCCCCTCACTTTCTTATGTCTATAATTTCCTTTTTTGGTTTTTGAAAGGCCATACCTGGCGGCATTCAGGCGTTAGGCCTGGCTCTGCACTCAGAAATTGCTCCTGGCAGGCTAAGGATGGGATGCTTAGATTCAAACCCGGGTCCTTTCTGTGTTGGCCACGTGCAAGGTAAATGCCCTACCACTTCTTTCTGGCCCCCTTATGTCTATAATTGAGCATGAGTATTTTATTTTTAGTAAAAGCTGCAATTAGATGTCAAGCAAAAAATGTAGGCAGTTTTTCTTACATAACTTTTTAAAAACATACTGATGCTATATCACAGATCTCTTTCAAATATATTTATTGTTCACTAGTGCCACTGTTATCAGAAAACAGTTTCACAATCACTGGTGACCATATTTGGGCTTTGCTTTCCTTTTTCTTTTTCGTTTTTGGGCCACACCTGTCGGCACTCAGGGGTCACTCCTGGCTATCTGCCCAAAAATCACTCCTGGGAGGCATGGGGGACCATATGGTTGCTGGGATTCGGACTACCTTTGGTCCTACCGCTGTGCTATCTCTCTGGCCCCTATGCTTTTCTTAAGACTTTTCTCTTTTGCCATCCACCTCTTCTTTCCTTGTTTTCATCTACCTCTTTTTTCATCCACCTTCCTAATCTATCCTTATTTCCTTTTCCAGCTTTATGAATTAAATTATTCTGTGTTTCAAGAAGACATTTTTGGGCCCTGCTTGTGTGTGTGTGTGTGTGTGTGCGCGTGCGCACACACACCAGAAATACCCTTCTCTCTACTCTTAAGACTTAGATTCTATCTTTCAAATCTTGTAAGTGGTACTTAGGGAAGAATAATAACAATTCTCAAAATCTGAAGTCAATATTCCTTTTGTGATCCTACAACCAACTTTTCTTTCTAATTTAAGCATTTGTCTTTTATAGAATTGCCTAGTGCCCCGCCCCCAAAGTTTAACCATAACTCTAACCATCTGTCCCCTTAAGGCATATTATATCCCAACTACAACAAAATACATTATTTATTGAAAATATATGAGGTAGGGGCCGGGCGGTGGCACTGGAGATAAGGTGCCTGAGCTAACCTAGGACGGACCACGGTTCGATCCCCCGGTTCCCCATATGGTCCCCTGTGCCTGCCAGGAGCGACTTCTGAGCGAATAGCCAGGAGTAACCCCCGAGTGTCACGTCACTGGGTGTGGCCTCCCCCCCAAAAAAACCCCGAAAATATATGAGGTATTCTCATTTCCTCACTTAATTAGAAAGGGAGTTTGGGGAACTTCAATATAATCCTATCTGTTGAAATGCAACTAGGAATTACATTTCTTTCCATGTTTATAGTCAACACACAGTACAATGTGGTGAAATGGAAATTTGTAAACTTCTCTGTATTCAAATTACATATGGACAATAAAATTAAAGAATGTACAAAACCAAGACAATCACGGTAGAAAGCAACACTTTTTTTTTTAACAACAGAAATATTTCACAATTCATTACATACATTGCCCCCAGGAATTTTTCTATGGAAGTCCTATTAGAAATCTTCACTCAGTAATTACTCAATGAAGGAGAAAAACACACATAAAACTAATAATGAACTTTAATGTTAATTTCAAAAAGTCAAAAAAAAATGGAATACCAAGAATAATGAGAAAAAATAAACTTAAGTCTTAAACAGTCAAAAAAACATAACTATAACAAATATAGCTTTAAATACAAATTTATAAAAATAACGTCCTATTGAGATTAAAAAAGAAATGTTAAAAATAAAGAAGGAAAGTTATCAGTAAAAGATAAATGAAATTTAGTAGAACAGTAAATTGCACTAATAATTTAAAAAATGAGAAAAGTTGAAAACTTAATATGATACCAAAAGATTTTTAACCTCAGAAAGATTTTAAAATTAATTTTATTAAATACTAGAATTTTCCATCCTAGTTTCTCAAATAATCTTATATTTAGTATGATAAAAATTATATTAAAATAAAATTTGTATTCTATCATAGAAATAGAATGGCTGAGAAGCTAGAAAGACAAAACACAGTTCTGTTGAAAAATAAGTAAATGCAGACAACTTTGGTAAATGTACCATTAAAATTTAAGTACATTTTATACCACTCATGAGTTTGCTAAAAATATGCATGTATACTGTTAGGTGAATGATAGCTTTTCAAAAAGAAACTACTAGTTTTTTTTACATCTTCTTACCTGACATATTATTTGCTCTATAATTTTTACTTATTTTGAGGGCAAGAAACAAAGGGCATTATTTTCAGGTCTGATTCTTTTTTTCACTATGAACACTTTGACCATATTTAAAATTTTCATCTTGTCTGTTAAATTAAAATTTTATTCAGCTCATAAGTTACTACTGAGAATTCAAGATATTTAAAGATTACTCAATTTGATAACTAAAGTTGGTGGGTATTATAATCTAGCTACTTAATAATAACCTCTTAAAATGAGAGCTTAATAACTTTATTACTTAAAAACCTAATACTATTTAAGTTTTTTAAAAAAAAGGTATTTAAAATTTTAGCAAAATATAAGTTGCTTTCCATCCCTTCCGTAGCAACTTCTCTACAATATACTACAATGCAACCCACGGCGGATGTATTGAAATATCCAATATAACCTAACATCTTTCATGTTAGGAAAGTAATCACTAAACAGTCTTAAACTTCACATATATTTCATTATCTAGTACCAATCAAGTAGTCAAGTTATAGGAGTTATGTATGTTGGCAACTAAGGAGTGTGCATTTTATTTCTATTAGGTTCCATGGGTAATAGTGTCCTTGAGGAAGGAATCAGACCAGTATAACTGAGTGGTGCAAATAATTACTTTTAAAGTTAATTTCAGTTTGCATTCGAAATGGAGCTTGACTTCCAAGTTGCATGCCTCTCTCCCTTTCAAGTTCTGGATTACCTATGGAAAGAAATAATCATCTTTCTGTGAAATACAATTCACTGCCCAATATGAAAAAAAGAAAAAAAAAACCTGTAGTACTTAGTTAGAAAAAACAAACCTGTTTACTCACATTCCTTAAAAACAATCTTATGGAACTGGAGAGGCAGTACAACAGGTAGGGAGGGCACTAGTCTTGCATGGGGCTACCCCGTGTTTGATCCCTGGTTTCAAAAGGTTCTTTGAGACTGCCAGGAGTGATTCATGAGTGTGAAGCCAAGAGTAACCCCAGAATGCTGCTGGCTACAAAATAAACAAAGCAAACACACCTGCCAGCATCCTAAAGTGGTTCTCAAAGCAGCACCAGAGGACTTTACCACTAATGGTGAATGTGGGCTTGATATCCTAGGATTGATATGCGTTATTTGAGTTTTATCTATTTGTAAATCATATAGATTTTTTTAATACTATCTTATATTTATTAAGGTCTTGACCTAATCAGTTTCTCGTAAGTGTAGTAGATAAATTTTAGATGTCTTCATGGGCATATTTATATACTAAAGTTTCTGTATTTTTGGATATGTCAAATAAAAAAAGTAGACAATATAGTTCCACATGAATGATATGTTTGAGAAATTTTATGTCTCCACTAAATATATTTTAATTTGTTTAATATCTTGGACATGTTAACTTCTGGGGAAGGGCACTGGCATACCAGGCAGCACCTAACCGCAGGAGTTTCATACTAGGTGCCAAGAAATTAAGTCTGTCCAAAGAATTTGGAAATAAGTGAAAATTAAATTCATTGCCTTACGGACAAACCTATTAGCTCATACTAGACTCAAGGCACCTACAATGAAACTTTAAGATTATGGAGAGAAAAACTTACCTAGCTGGGATTTTGAATAATAGTTTGCCATTTGTTCACTGTTGCGAGACTGACGTTTAGGTCTTTTTGTTGGCATTTCTGTGGTCCTCCATGGCGGCCTTTTCCTTTTGTTCAATTTGCTAAGTGTTTCAGAACTATTGGAAGGACTCTCATCAGAGTTAGCACACTTATCAGATTTACTACTGCCAAGTTGATCAGGGCACTTATGGTCTGAAGAACTGCTTGTAATACCATTTTTAATATCTGTAAACTGTCTTTTTAGAGGATTTTGCCTAACAAAATGGGATCTTAAGGTTAAATGCTCTGTTTTTTTTACATCAGTTTGATGACGACCCCCGCTGGAAGGACAGTCAGGAGCATCAAGGACTGTATTAAGCTTAAAAGTATTTGTATGCTCAAGATAGTTGATCTTCCTCAAAAAGATTTTACAGTCCTTTAAAGAGTTTGTCCTCCAGTTCTTTGGACATGTACGTCCTAGTTCAGGCTCCCTTTCAAAACCTTTCCCACTGGCTTTTCTCCCATTCTCTTTTGCTTGGGACTCTACTTTACCTTCTGAACTAGCATGTGGTTTGAGGTGAGACACTGCCACTCTCTGTTGCAGAAAGTTACTCTGGACCTCGGATGGCAAAACCAATGCTTGCTCACTTGCGTCTTCTCCTTGGAGTGAGATGCCAGTTTTTGTTGCCCTCTTAGCCTTACTTAAAAGTTTGTTCTGGCAGAAAAATCTCAAGCTCCTCCTTTTAGAGATCCAATCAACAGCGCCACGCTTGGGCACTTTTCCTTCTCTCCTCAACCCCTCATGGGGTAACCTCTTACACTCAGTCCCTTTTAATCTAGCTAGTGTGAAATTACTTTTCACATTGAAGAGTGGAGAGCTAACAGTTTTAGGAAGTCTATGAAACTTTCCTGCTGATCTGGAAGGGGAAGAGAGTGCAAATTTCTTAAAGTAATTTTTGAAGGGACTCATATTAAATTCAGAAGATCTAGTTCCTAATTTGATTTCCTTGTTATTTATTATTTCTACAGGGTTTCTAGCATTAGCTTTTCTAACCAGTGAGAGAGACTGTGTTTCTGTTGTTTGCATAAACCAAGTACAAAGTTCATTCAGATCATACTTTTTCTGAAAAAGCATTTTTACAGGGGAAGCTTCAAGTTCTAAGAGGCAGGTTCCCAAAGGGTTAGCTACTTTGAAATGATCATCTTCAGTGTGCTCTCTCTTTCTATGAAAACAATGTTCAGCTTCATCTCTACTCACTTGCACCCAAGCATCTGTTATCTGTTCAAATCTATTATTTAGTTCCTTTAATAAATAATCATTTGAAGTAGAAGTAGCCCACCACCTGAGCAAAGGATGGGAGGAAATTATAGAGTCCAAGGATATTTCACAATTGGGTACTAACCAGTTATTTTCTAAACACTTTCTTTTATTTCTTGTATTTCTAGGAATTGTTTTTATTCCTGACTGCCTAAGTTTTTCTCTTTGACTTTTTTCTCTTTTACTTTCATGCAAAGGGAGCAGATTCTTTCTAGAAGTAAGTGAGCCAGACAATGTTAATGGATGTAAGGCATGAATAGATGGCTTTCTCTCCCTAACAGAATGTCTCAAAGGAGTAGAAGCAACCATACTTTTGGATACATTCTTTAGTATTTCAGCTTTAGTGTGCCTGGGACCATCCACCTGATGACACTGGTGATGATCATAGTTTTCTTCAGGTAGATTTTTTCCTAACATATCTGCTTCTTGAAGAGGAGGTAAATAGCTACTGAGAATTACTTCTCTTTCCTGAGGGGAAGTTTGATTAATAGTCACAGATATGCCAGAGATTTTGAATTTTGCAGGTCTGCCCGGCTTCCTAGTTATGGCCAAAGGCTTCTGACTGGGTCGAATGACTTTCTTGGAGGGCTGAGGTATTAAAGATGTGTTCTTAGTAGATCCACTGTCATCAAAGTCAGACCCCAAGATCTTACACTGAGAAGTCAAACTTGAAATAGCACCTATTCTTTCACCTGAGTCAATTTTGTATTCTCTACTACTTCTGCAACTATTATATTTAGTTGAAAATTCAACATTGTTTAAAGACATGATCTTGCTTTTGTTGATTCTACCTTCTGAAACCTGCCGTCTTGTTCTTGATCTCCCATAAATAACAGTCACTGTAATACTACCTTCTTTTACTTCAGTTTTAGGTTTTGGTGGTCTTCCAACTGGTCTCTTAATATGTTTCACAACTGGGGGACCTAATTTTTTAGGTCTACCTGGTTTTCTTTTAAAAGAGAAATCAATAGCACTGCTTGAGTTTCCCTTAGGTTCTTCTTGTACTTTCTCATCACTCTTACCTATCAACATAGTAGAAGACTCTGCAGTTATTTCAGTACAGTTAAAATTGTTTTCTCTTTGAAGAGCATCATTGAGATGAGATCTGTAATTTTCCAAGTTGGCATTTAAGATATCTGCATTCATTTCCTTTTTTTCAGTTACATGATGGGCTGGACGTTTCTTGAAATGAGGATCAACATTTGATTCAGAAGTACTGACTGATGTTAAGGTATACTTGATTCCTTCACTGTTTTTAACTTCTGATAAGAACATGAGCTTGACAGGACTAGAATAGTTGGAAAAAGAGGTTTCTTTGACACCGTATTTTGTTGGCATACTTTCAACATCAGAAACCAAGCTCACTTTACTTAAAATAGATGACTTTTTCATAATATCAGTTCTCACATTATTGAACTCTATAGAATGCATAGGATTGCTCTTGAGATTACTGGATGCTGACACAGACTTTGATAAGTTCTGTTCTTTGCATGCCAATTTACTCACAGTGAAATTTGTATTTCTATTAGGATTTTGATCTTTGTCATCAATTTCGGCCAATTTCTTGGATGTCTTATAAACTTGTGAAGATGAATGATTATATGAAGATTTTTGGCCCATATTTATTGTATCTTCCAATCGCTCCACAACAACTTGTAAATTAGAACTCATTGCAATTTTATTTAGGTTGAGATGACATGAGCTTTCAGTATGAGTCTTTTTTACTGTCGCGTTCTTTACTGTAAATTCAGAAATATGTTTGGTCTTAGATTTTTTTAAATTGTAATTATTTGTTACATATATGGAATACCACCCGGGAGCCACAATATTTCGTTTTGTTCTGCTCACAAGTCCAGGAATATCACCTTCAAAGAGAGTTGGAATATTTTCCAATTTTTTATTCTCCCTCTGATTTTGCAAACTTATTTTCCCAGCTGCGCTTTTTTCCAATGATTTTTCTATGCCCATTTTCTTGGAAGTTGCTTTAAAGCTTTCTGAAAAGGCACCAAAAGACAAGTTGGTTTCTAAATTATAATGAGGCAGTTGCTGTGAACGCAATATACGATCTGGTGAAAAAGATGTTTCTACAGAATTATCCTGAAGACTTTTCGGATATTTTAAAGAAGGCTCTTGGCAATGATTGAATTCTTTGTCCACCAAGAATTCCTTATCACCGTGCATCAATATCTTTGAATTTTTTTCAGTGTGCTTTTTTCTTGTAAAATGTTCTTCAAAACTAGCAAGCTGTCTTTTGATCTGTAAAGACTGCCTTCGACACGTGGGTGAGTCAAGAGAGCTGTGCGTGGCCCGTAAGGCTTCTTGACGCTTTCGAAATCTCGTCTGAATAATTTTATTTTCTACCTTTGTATCATGTTGTCTTAGTAGTTCCATAAAACTGCAATCACTGACCGTTGCATTATGCGAGAGAGAGGCTATTAAATCTCTTAGCTTGAAATCCTTATCTGCATTATAATCACTGCTAGGTAATTTCACGTGGTTTGCCGTATCTATAGTTTCTATTGATTTTAACTTTTCATTAATACGATTCATTAAATCTTGAAAAGCTACAGCAGATTCATCATTTTCATGGTTTGTTGAATAATTATTACTGCCTTCTGAAAGCAAAGAATCTGAAGTACAGGATTTGGTGGTTTTATGTACTTGACCTTGCTTACACTCGCCCCCGCTTATTTCTGCTGGTATGAGAGGTGGAGGCTGGTTGATACTTGGTTCGAGTCTGTTATTTTCCAAGGCTAAAAGTTCTGAGGTGGCATCTTGCCGTTTTTCCAATCCTTCGGTCTGGACAGGTGATAACGGTGGGGGAGAGGGACTCCGAGATCTACAAACCTCGTTCAGGCTGAAAGAATCATCACATACTCCACTCCTCAGAAAAGGAGCATGAATGGCTGACTTTGTAGAGTGAATGTCTGGTACCAGTCCAGAGCAGCACCTGTGGGAATTACAACTGTTTGCAATTCCTCTCTTTACATTGGTCTTAATGTGTTCCGCAGTTACTGTCTGGCAAGAGAAACAATGCAAATCTTTAATACAGACTGGCAGAGGCACAAAATCAAGGCTTTGTCTCTCGTTTTGTGAATACCCCCTTTCTGCCAGCCTATATTCACAATTACAGAACAGATCAGAGAAATTATCTTCAATTAGGGGTTTCTGAGAGTCTGAAGTCACAGTAAATGATGTATTATAACAGCAAAGAGAAGCAGCATTCTGCTCTTGGACTAGAAATTTCAACATAGCCAAAACTTGTTGCTGGTGATGAATGCACAAAGATGCCAAGACTTTGCTTAATGCGGATTTTCCTTTTTCCATTTTAGTAGCTTCCTTTGATTTTGCATCAACAGTTGAACTAAAAATAAAAATCAAACAAAAAATGAATTACAGCAAAAATACCAGTTAATATAAGGAGTTATCGTTTAAGAGTTTGAAACAAAAGTTATTTGGAATGGTGGGCTTCCTCATAACGACACCTGCAGTAATGTTATCTTGATTATTGTTTTGCAAGAATATAATAAAGACGCTGGTCACTTCTAAGTCATCAAAGTATGAGTCTAAGCAAAGCCCTAGTTTTGGAATATAAAAGCTGATGACAGATATTATGTATTATTATACACATCAAGGTGCTATTTATCAAGCTGATATATGTATGCAATGTTAATGTTTAGTATTTAGCTTTATTAAAAGTATATAGTGAAAAGGGGTTCAAGAGCTAACATTTTTGTAAAGTAGATTTTTTATGCTAGGTTACTATCAGCAGATTAGTAAAAGAAGGAAAATCAGATGTAAGAAGATTCTCCATTTAGAGTCTTTTGTCAAGGACATGTAATAAAATTATTAGTCAGAGAGAGTTTGTGTAATCATAAGGAAATTGAGGACTTAGATTTCATACAGATAGAATAATAATACTATCTCTAGTATTGAAATACAGGCATTTTAACTTAGAAAGAAAAAAAATTTTGACTATTAAAAATATAATCTATTTTAAACTGAATTTAAGAGTAGTTCCATTAAAAGCTAAAGGCATTACTTACCTAATTATTTAATTTCAAATGCGGGAAAATATTCTATTGAAGTTATATACCTAACTTTAACTAAAACTCAGGATTACTTAGCAACCAAAGTACATTAAAAAAAAAAAACCACAATCCAAATCAGCATCAAGAATAAAATGTATTAAAAGAATTCTGTTTCAGAAAAGTATCTAGTAAAATGAAACATATCACCAAACTCTATACATGAAAATAGTCTCCCACTGATGATTAGATCTTGTACTATAAATAACTCCTCATTTGTAGGAATTTTATTTAAGGTTAGAATTGGAATCTATTGATTATGAACTACTAGAGAGAATACAATCTAAAATAAAGTTATCAATGCTCATGTTTATTGAAAACAAAGGTTTTTCTTTTAAAAATGAAAAGTGGGGCCGGAGAGATAGCATGGAGGTAAGGCGTTTGCCTTTCATGCAGAAGGTCATTGGTTCGAATCCCTGCGTCCCATATGGTCCCCCGTGCTTGCCAGGAGCAATTTCTGTGCATGGAGCCAGGAGTAACCCCTGAGCACTGCCGGGTGTGACCCAAAAAAACCAAAAAAAGAAAGAAAAAAGTGAAAAAACTTATTCCCTAAAGATGGCTTGTTTCAGGGTAGTCTGAATTATTTTATTTATACTTTGTAATCATTGTTACTTTTAAATTGTCAATTTAGTAGCAATGTTGAACATCTGATCAAGATTTTCCAAGAAAATTGGCAAACACTGTTTCACTGAAACTGGCATGTGGTTTGAAATGAAGCAGTTATCAAAAAGAAAAGAGATAGGAATGTCTAAAAAAAAGCCTACACTTCTAAAGTCTAGAGTATAAAGTCTAGACTAGACTGACCAAGATATAACATAATCCTACTATCTTGTGCCTTCTGAAAATACTTTTAATTTACAATTTAATCATGATTAGAGTATAAAACAATGGAGTTGACTCATGAAATTTTTGAAAGTTTTGAAACTATGTAGAGAACCAAATTGGGGGAGAATGGTAACCATAAAATATGAAGAAATAAGTGACATTTTTATTTATGCTCTCCCAGAAAATAAGTGACATTCACATAAGCAAGTCTCAAAATTTCAGATAAATGCTTCCAACACTTTTAAAAGTTATATTATGTTTATTTAGCATATGCTCCTGAATAATTAAAGAGATTTTATGTTTCTTACACATATGTGACATTGTGTTTTAAGACAGTGTTTTATATAACAGCTCCTGAAATTCTTAAAGATTTTCTTTTCCTGCAGGTCAAGTCAAATGCAACAACTGATTCCTCTTAACTATTCTGAAATATCACTGCAAAGTTTTATGTCTTTTCCCCTAATATTGTCTATATTTTACATTTAGTTTCTTACTCAGTTCTTTAAACAATGAAATAAAAAAATTAAGTGTTCAAAATTTTTCTTCTAATGCTTTATAAATATCTTAGATTTACTAGAGGATAATTTGAGTATGTATAAGATGCATCAGAGATTGAATATCAACTTCACAGGTTATAAGACTACACAACAGGCTTATCTTATGGCTTCAGAAATAATTTTTTTGCCACACCCAGCAATGCTCAGGAATTAATCCTGGATGTGCTCGGGGGAACCATAAGCGATACTAGGGATGAAACCCAGGTACGCTGTATGCAACACGAGCCTGCAGTACTATTTTATTTCTCTGGCCCCACTTACAGCTTCAAATTTGTTCTTTTCTGTATTTCTTGCATCTTAGAACTCAAAGGAAAAAACCCTAAGATTTTGTGTAGATAATTAAGTTTAACTGTTACTGTCCAACCTAGAATTTCTTTTCTTTTCTTTTTTTGGTTTGGGCCATACTTAGTGGTGCTCAGGGTACTTCTGGGTCTGCACCACAAATTACTCCTGATGGGTTTAGAGGACCATATAGGATGCTGAGGTTCAAATCTGGGTGCAAGGCAAGCACCCTACGCACTGTACTAACGCTTTTGATCCTATAATTTATTCTTAAGAAATGATATAAAGGTTCTTAAATTATGTCTTTTATAGTTAACTTCTTTTGCTAAAAGATTTTTATTAACTGTTCCTGTTTGCTTTATAAAACAAAATAATCTTATTTTTTCTACACTATTATTTATTTGACCATTACAAGTATTGTTGAAATATTTCTTCGGAGAAATTTAACTTCTAGTATTAATAAAACAACTTTCCTAGAGTGAATCAAAGAAGCCAGTGTAGTCAATTTTTTTCTTATTTTTCTTTTTTCTTTTACTGAATGAGTAAATCAATCACACATCAACAGTGTTGTAAATTTAAGTGCAAAAGCATTGAAGTGCTTTACTACAAATTACAACCTAGAAACACGTTAACTGAACAATTAAAATTCATACAATCAGATTTAGATATATAACAACACAAAGTAGGAACAGAATTACAATACATTTACAACACAAGACAGATACATGAATTCATTAGAAAATATTGTAATAAATAATTCATGAATTATAGTGCAATTGATTTATGCATAAATATAACTAATTGCCTAACAATCAGTTTATATTAACAAAATCTGTCAAAATCAAGGCAGCCACAGAGTTTTACTAAATTACTGCGACAATGGAAATACTGCAATTAAAAAAACAAATACAAGTATTTGTACTGTAAACAACTAAAAAAAATCAGTCTCACTAAAGTTAGTATACAATTTAATATAAAATTGTCATTAGCTACCAGAAATGGTTTAAACAAGTTTACTGAGCAGTAGTTTTCTAAAAACAGAGGCACTGTTTTTTCTTTTCCTTTTTTTAAATATATATAAAATACTTGAGGAACATTCAAATAAGTAGAAAGCACATATGAGTTGCTTTCACCTTCGTTAAAAGTCTGCTGAAACTGGATTTTCCAGAAAATGGTCAATTAATAATAACTGGTAACTAAATTTTATAAAGTATTTTGAAAGTTTAACATAAAGAACATCTTAATAGAATCACTGGGGAGAAGGGGAACCCACAAATTTCCCTGCCTTTCCTAGTTTGTATAATCAAAAGTTAACTCAGTAATTAGAAACATTTTGTTTCTTTTTTTTAAAGTTATGGGTTGATTATTACCTATAAACTATCAAAAAATATTTTCATATACTATTTCTGACCAAAAATAAATAATACAAGTACTAAAATGCTGCAAATTAACTATAATATTACCTATAAAACTACTGATCACTGTGAAGTCAATAGCAAAATGATCCCTGATTTTATGAATCCTGTAAAGTTTTTGGTCAGGTCATCTTTTAAATGATATAAAAGTGTTCTGTAAGTATCCCTTTACTATAAACTTCTCAATCAATTTATTAATGTAAATATAGTGTGAGGAATAAAAAAGTTCAATACAATATAAACATTAGGCAATGGAGTCAAGTCCCCAAAATTTTGCAAGTAAAGTTCTGTATAAAGAGGTCAATAAAATTGCGTTGAAACATTTTTTTAAATCTTTAACGGGGTGTTTTTGTTTTTTCCCCAGTGGTGGGGGTGGATGGGTGGGGTGGGAGAGGGGAAATACAGTAAATAATCCAAGTTCTGGCCCTCACAAAATATGGCTTAATTCTTTAAAAAGAAAGATGACCCTGACACCTGCTGTTTTGCAATCTATCATGTATACTTTCTGGGAACGGGGTGGGGAGAAAAACAAAAAGGATGAGGATTCATACCCTAGTATGCAGGTAACATTAAGAGCTGAAGGGGGTTCAATATCTAGGAAGAGACCAAAGTTTCTCTCTCTTCAGATTCTTTGAACAAATGTAAGCAGTTTTAAAATTGAATTGCTGAAAGGCTGCTTTTTTCTTAAGCATTACATGTACAAATAATGTTCATTAGATACACACAAACACAGGTGTGTAAAAAACACAAGTATTTGACAAGGCGCACTTATTTTAAAAATTCGTTTTAAGTATTCTTATCGGACTTAGAAAAATGGGCATAGAAAATGATCAAAACTGAAAATATTAACAGAGAGGGGGCACTCAGAGAATTTTTAAACGTGTAAAAGCAAATCCCCATTCTTTCTATGGAGGCACATGCTTTATTTAAAACATTTTACCACTAAAACTGCATACTCCATAAATCCGACATGGATACGCCGAACCACATTTTAAAAACTGCTATAGAAAAGTTACTGGTCTCCTTACTCGAGTTTAAGAAAAGTTAAAATGCACTGCCCAGCTTCTAGCTAACTATCCAATTAGTAGAGTTTACATTACTGAAAAAGTTCAAAACAGCTTCAGTGTTAAATATCTGTAAATCTATTCAAGACCCTGAACAAACTGCAAATTTGGTTATTAGCAAAATGATAATGTGTCGCCCATCAAAATGAAATCAGTAATTCATTTTGATAAACTGAAAATGTTTTGTCATGTCACAGCAGCAAATATATTAAAGTTACACTGAGGTTTTTCAATAATAGGAGTGTGTCACGATCCTTAAAATTTAAAGTAGTCATAACATCAACTAACCAGCACATTGAAACCAAAATGATAATTCTCAAGCTTTTCCTGTGCACATTATAAACATGCTCTAAGTTGCATTCCAACTTTCTTTTCTAACGTTACACATTAGCTTATTTTTCAAATGAAACAAAATTAAATTATTTTAATAATTAAATTTAAATTACTTTTTGTTCTTAGTATTCCATTTCTAGTAAATAATTCTATAGCTTCTGGGGTTAAAACTGGTCTTTTATTATTATTTTTTAGACTTTATAACCCCAACTTCCTGCTAAATCAACTATTAAAATGATAAATATTAAATTTCATTATACATATCATTTAAGGTTTTCTTTTCTATACCTGGTAGATGCACTCGAGTGCATTTTGTATTCTGTAGAACGCATGGTAGTGTACTAATACTGTATATATTAATTTTTAGTATGGAGAATAACGGTCTAAACTTTGACTGGGTGCTTAGTATACTTACAGTCACTGTAAGTATGCCATAGAAAAAGTTCATAATTAATATCATATTTTCCGTTAAAAGATGGTTCAACTGTCTGGCTGGAGTGGTCTTTCACCACAGAAAATATCTCACTTGACAACTGTTTCCCCACAACGCTTTATGCTATTGACTACTAAAGAAAACCTGAATCTTTTTTTTCCTCTCACCTATTTATACAAGGATTAAATACAAACTATCAGAATTAAGTAAGCAACTATATAATTCTGTCCACAGTGAAAACCCTGAATAAAACTTTTTTCAAAAGGCATGTAAGTGGTTTTTGAACTGTAAAATTTCATGTCTCCTGTCAGAGTGAGCATCTGTAATTCCCACGTGTGTGTTCAGACACAAACACACACCTTCGCGCGCACACACGCACGCACACACACACACACACACACACACAGACAGACATTTTTCTAACAGGTAAAATCTACACAGGCTTGCTGCTGTTCTTGCAGCTGCCAGTCCCTGAATCTGTCAGATTATATATCCCAGTGTCTGCTAAGCGGAGCTTCTTCTTCGGAGGTGTCTTCAGTGTTCCAGATCTTTCTTTTACCTTGTATTCTAAAGTGCTGTGAGGTACCCCATAAATCCCTTGTGCTTTGGAAACACTCATCTTCCCGCTCATCACCATGGCGATGGCCTCTTCCATGATCTCATGGTCGTACTGCCGGTAGCGGCCACGCTTTTTGCGGGGCTGCTTGCTATCTTTCCGATCCAATCCGTCCTCGGTACTTTCGGAGGTGCCATCCACGGTCCCGTTCTTGGCATGAAGACACAGGGGAGAGAGGTCCCCGTGGATGAAGTAGGAGTCCACGCTGGAGTGTGTGACGGGCCCCGAGCATTCCGTCTTGTTCTGCTTGGGGAGGATATTCTTCAGTTTTTGCAGTGCAGAGCCTTCGAGGACAGGAGAGGTTTTGGAAACGTGGTACATCACATCCAGCAGGCCTGGGGCCTCGGCCTGGGCTTGGGGTTTGGAGACCGAAGTGACTCGAAGCTGAGGGATTTTTAACTGCACAGTTTGGGGTGGTGAAGCTTCGTAGGGTAGGCCTTCATTTTTCTCTTTAAACTGAGCGACCATTTTCTGCAGAGTTAACTGGTGGAGGTAACTGGAAGCTGTTGGGAATTTTAATTCTGAGGTTTCAAGTAGACTGAGTTTACTTTTTTCCGTGCGCTCGGCTTGAGCTCTGGCCCACAGGGCGACCTTCTGCAGCACGGCACACGTATCTTTACTGTCTTTGTATGAGGGACTATCAGTGAGCTCTCGAGTTTTGTTTTTAAGAGGCGCAGGCTTCCCTGCTGGTAAGGCTTCTAAGTGGAGAAGTAAAGTTTTTTGAGGTATGCCATAAAGTATGCCTGCTTTATGTATGTCCAGTGCTCCAGACTGAATGTCTTTCAAAGCTTTTGAGAGCAAACCATCTGCAAACTCAGCACTTCTTTCCACATAGTCCTCTCTGTGTCTGGGGAGTCTCCTGGATGGATGGAATGAAACGATGGTAAACTGATGCATGAGAGACTCTCACACAGCTATGAAGGGGAGGGTCCACTCCTTTATTATACGCCTTGCTTAGGTAACATCACTGCTCATTGACTCCTTTAAGTCTGTGAGATGCAGTAGCTATTCCTTATCAGGGCCAACTGGGCTACCGTACCGGCCTGGTAGGACAATGTGTCAATCGTACAGTGGCCTCGTACATCAGGCAAGACCTTCCAAGAACATAAAATCCTAACATAGTATTGGTTAAAAATCAGCTCAGGATGTTGCTGTATTCCTCTGACAGATGCTTGCAGAGCAACACTTAGAAATTTTTTATCGGTACAATCAAGAGTTCCTTTATTTAAAAAAAATACCCAAATCCTAAAGGAGCTTTTTTTTTTTTGTTAGTAGAAACGTGACGTTACCGCTAAACAAGTAATAAAAGAGTCAACCCCTTTTAAAGGAAATTTGGAGCAGCAAGAGTATTTCCAAACACAAACATCCCATTTCCACAAGCCTATTTTTTCTTTTCTTCTCTAGCTCAAACTTAACATTGGAAACAAAGTAGATGGTGATAGTTGGATAAAATTTTAGATAGTATGAATGATTTTGTAGATTAACTGTACCAGTGTAATAGTCACTTTCTCCAATGGAAAGCTGACTAATTTAGCCTATGACTTCGACCCCACTGCCTTAGTTGAAACAAATTGCACTCTAAAAATTTAAGTGTGACCAAAAAAAGCTTCCTACAGTTTGTTAATGGGACGGTGTAAAAGTTACCAAAAAAAAAAAAAAAAAAAAATTCCAACAGAACAGTATTTTACTACAAATCATTGATTAATTTAATAATAGTTTTCAAAATGTGAAGGAATTGTGGTGCTTTCTAGATGTCTATTAGTTTGCAGCCACATCTAAGGCCTAATAAAAATGTAGATACTCTAAGCTAGTTTTATAGAATAAGTCTAGAACTTTTACTATTTGTTGTTTAAAAACATTTATATTGTGAAGTTACATATTTTACTTCAAACTGCTTCTAGTAGATTAAATTTAGAAGTCTACACCTATCCTGCTTCTTAGTTTGTGATCTATTATTAACTGCTAGTTCATTTTAGTAACATGAACTAAAGTTTGGTGATTGTTCTGATAACTTTTCTTTAACAGAAAGAAGCCAAAAGGAAAGAGAAAGGACAAATGTGAGGTATGAAAGACACACAGTTATGAATGACAAATCTGGAGGAAAACTATGGAGGTTAATCTAGTTGAGGTAGGTTAGGAGTTGTCTGCAGAGATACTTCATTTTAATATTAAGAGTAAGTTATATTTCCTAGATATTGCTTACCCAGCCACTGAATTTTCAGAAGAAGGATCACATATGGATGACTCTTCCGATTTAATGATGGTTTTCTTTGTAGAGAGATCTAACACTCCATCCCCTATAATTTTTGCAAGAGAAAAAACTTTATATTTGTGAAATAATCCTTACACGTTAACATTTTATATTTTGCTGATCCACTCATTCATGATCTAGAAATCCATAAGTGTGTTTAACATGTGGCCATACCGACTCACGGCTTGAACACGAATCATGACTGGGAAGGCACTACATAGGAAACAAGGAACAGAGATGGGATGAGCCCTGCTGGGGCACAGAAAGAAACAGACCGCAATAAGAAACTTGTCTCAAAAACCCGAAGTTACCTTTCTCACTGACTGACTGCACATGGCTCTGAGCAAGGCAGCCCAGAGGATTCTCTGGTCAAGTACAAATTATTTACATTGTACAAAATAGAGAGCATAGAAAGTATGATGATGATGAACTATTAAGAAAACAGCGATCTATTTTTAACAGAAATAGCAAAATTTAGAACATATACTCCAGCAAACTGTGATTTTATGTAAAACCAGTAACATTTTTAAGAACTGTATGAAATTTTACCATTTGAATAAAAACTGTGGAAGAGTTAGATTAAATCAATGACTGCATGATAAACTGTGCATATGTTGAATGGTTATTATAGTTATTTTTACTCCTAGCACAACACTGAAAGTTATACTTAGCAAGCTTCAATGATACAGACATTCTAAATCTCACACATTTTCAGGATCAAAAAGAATTAAAACTAATGAATTTCAGATACAGCAGCCGATAGTAACAGTGCAAACAAATTTTTACTAACAAATAAAATTTAAGTTGTGAGAAAGGTTTTATGAAGAAAATACATATTTAAAAACATATAACTCAGAAATTTAGCTGGGTTTTCAACTGGGTTTTATGCTGTCTGAATCCACCTAACACCTAAATACCCTGGCAAGAAACAAAATAAAAACAAAACAAAACAAAAAAACACCAAGAAACAAAAAACAGGCAAATATCTCTTTCAGTCTCCTTAGTATTAATACTCATGGTGCTTAGGATCCGTGAGTTAATTCAATCATTACTACTACCACCACTATGAAAAATATTTCAGGTTGCAGAAAAGTAAAACATACAAAAAGTAAAGCTGAATAAGTTGATAAGAATAGTGAGAACATGCCACATGGGACTGCTACTTTATCAAGGGTTTATCAAGGCCTCTTTCTCAGGAATGGAGTCCCAAATAAAGTGAGGCTATTAACCAAGCAGACTGAGGGAAAGAAGAAAGTTTGTGTGCCAAGGCTGTGATAGGGAACCAAGAATTAAATAAGATTAATTAACTGAGAATTAAATAAGATTAACAAATAGCCAAAGAAGCTTACTTAGACTATAAGAAGATAGGAAACAAAGTGTAGGCAAACAAAAGTGTAGGATCATTCTGGGTCTTGTAGGATATGATAGCCAGAGAACTACAGGAGGGTAAGACTGACACCACTTTTAAAGACTTAATCTCCTGTGGGGAGAATAGACTGTAAGGGACCGAAGCAGGGCAGGGCAGCCTACTAGTAAGTTTCATGATTATCGCTCATCTTCAACCTTTTGCACTTTGTCAGTTTCCTCTGCTAAGAAAACCCCTAAATGCCTCCCTTTCTAGCCTTGATCAAACTCACCCCAATGTTCACCAAGTCTTATATGTTATCCAATCATTCAGAAAACATTTCGGATTGGTTTGACAGGCATTATCCTAGGTTCCTAAACCTTCACCGTTTACCCGGGTGTGCTTTTTGTTTCGAATTTAGCAAACTATTCTAGTGTACTTACCAGTGTCAGCTGCCAGACTATTAGCTATAGACTAAGACCATGTCTCCTATATTCACGGATGTATCCCTACTATCTCTCATAATGCACACAGTTAAGTACTCAATAAGCACTATTAATAAGACTATTAGCTATAGACTAAGACCATGTCTCCTATATTCACGGATGTATCCCTACTATCTCTCATAATGCACACAGTTAAGTACTCAATAAGCACAGCTGTAGAGAATTCTGAAGCAATGGAAGAAATTCAGTCTAGCTAGCGGTTACAGAGGAAGAATAGCCAGAGAGACTGGAGAGGCAAACTGAGTAGATAGTGTCTCTAGATAGTGTTCGATGAAATACCTAACATCCCAGTTATCTGTCCAGTACAATCTTAATCTTACTCCCCAAGTCATCTTAAGAGCCTCCCCCACTCTGTACTTCCCTTCATATCTCAATTCGCAGCTCTGCCAGCAGAATTTCAGAGCCAACAACTGTAGCACTTGGGTTTCTGTGCCCAGTGGGACCTCCCGATTTATCTTTTATATTTTTTAGGATTTTGCATAATGTTAGTTTTTTTTTTTTTTTTTTCGGTTTTTGGGTCACACCCGGCAGTGCTCAGGGGTTACTCCTGGCTCCATGCTCAGAAATTGCTCCTGGCAGGCACGGGGGACCATATGGGGCACTGGGATTCGAACCGATGACCTTTTGCATGAAAGGTAAACGCCTTACCTCCATGCTATCTCCCGGGCTCCTAATGTTAGTTACTTTTATATCTTTATTTAAACACCTTGATTACAAATATGATTACAGTGGGTTTCAATCATGTAAAGAACACCCCCCTTCACCAATGCAATATTCCCATCACCAATGTCCCAAATCTCCCTCCTTCCCACCCCCGATTTATTCTTAAAATAAAAATTTCATATGCATCTACTCCAAATAAGGGCCAAGAAGCATCTCTGAGTGGTTCCCTAAACCAAACCTCTTCTCCTGAGTGCCAGGGGTAGGGGAGAACACATGGTGGGGAACAGCATTTGTT
>PVKC010013847.1:0-22646 GCA_004027635.1 Crocidura indochinensis
AAAAAAAAAAAAAAAAAAAAAAAAAAAAAAAAAAAAAAAAAAAAAAAAAAAAAAAAAAAAAAAAAAAAAAAAAAAAAAAAAAAAAAAAAAAAAAAAAAAAAAAAAAAAAAAAAAAAAAAAAAAAAAAAAAAAAAAAAAAAAAGAAATTCAGTAAAAATAAAAGGAAGAAGGAAGAATTAAAGAGAATAAAGAGAAGCTACCCTATGTTGATACCAAAGACTGCAATCAAAGTGAGATTTTGAAATAACTAAAATAAGTATACCAAGGGAAATAAAGGAACAATACATAAAATGGAGTTAAAAACAAATGAAAAATATTACCAGGTAAAACAACCTCTTGGGGGCTGGAGAGATAGCATAGTGGCATTTGCCTTGCAAACAGCTGTCCCAGGACCAATGGTGGTTGGTTCAAATCCCCGTGTCCCATATGGTCCCCCGTGCCTGCCAGGAGCTATTTCTGAGCAGATAGCCAGGAGTAACCCCTGAGCACTGCCTCGTGTGGCCCAAAACCCAAAAAAAATAACAAATTAAATAAATAAATAGGAAAAAATAAAACAACCTCTTGAAATAGAAATGGAACTTTTTTTTAATTTGCTTTGTTTTTTTGTTTTGGGGTCACACCCAGCAGCGCTCAGGAGTTACTCCTGGCTCTATGCTCAGAAATCGCCCCTGGCAGGCACAGGGGACCATATGGGATGGTGGGATTTGAACCACCATCCTTCTGCATGAAAGGCAAATGCCTTACCTCCATGCTATCTCTCCGGCCCCATAAATGGAACTTTTAAACCCAATGAAAACTCCAGGTCTAATAAATGCAGTTCTTACACTAGAATTTTATCTAATTTAAGTTAAAGAATACAGACCAGAGAGATAGTACAGTGGTTAAGGTGCTTGCTTTGCACTCAGCCAACTTATATTTGATCCCAGGTATCACATATGGCCCTACCAGTCCTACCAGAACTGAGCACAGAGCAGAATGAAGCTCTGAGTACTAATAGTTGTAACCCCCAAACTAAAAGGAAAACAGAAATTTATAGATCAAACAGAATAGGTACGACATAAGGTTTATTATTTAAATTAAACTAGATAGGTAATGATCTAAGCTGGAAAACATATATAAAAATATTAAGAATAACACAAAACAAACTAGAATGAAATGTGAGAAACAAAAATAATTATAAATAGTGCAACATACATAAAATTGAAGATAAATCAGTAATAAGAAAAGAAAAGCAAGTTATGATTTAAATTTGACTTTAGTAAAAAATTCTCTGAAACATTATTTAACCCCCAAATCCAAGAAACTTGGTGAACTTAAAGCAAAATTCAAAACAAAATGCAATTAAGAAAATCATTCTAGGGGCCGGGCGGTGGCGCTGCAGGTAAGGTGCCTGCTTTACCGCGCTAGCCTTGGACGGACCACCGTTCGATCCCCCGGTTCCCATATGGTCCCCCGTGCCTGCCAGGAGCGACTTCTGAGCGTATAGCCAGGAGTAACCCCTGAGCGTCACTGGGTGTGGCCCAAAAACAAAAAACAAAAACAAAAACAAAAAAAAAAAAAAAGAAAATCATTCTAAAGTACCTGAAAATACAACCTTAAATGAACTGTCTATAAATTAAATAAAAAATTAAATAAAATAGTGTATTGCATTTAAAGAAATAAAAGTAATATGTGTCACTAGCTCCTTAATATGAAAGATAAAATCGGGAAGACAATAGAGTTTAAAAAATGTGATGGAAAATAAAAAGACAACTTCTAGAATTAGATACCCATAAAACGTTCTTTAACATGGTGTTAAAATTTTAAGTATATTCATAGAGAGATTTAGCAAAACAAATAAAAAGTGATTCTGTCTTTTCCTTAGAGTACCTCACCATTTGTTAGAGATTCTTATATCTACTATCCAAAATATTGTAATAAAATAAAATCTGGAAAAAGCATAGTCACAATGCTGACTGGATTAGAAGTATTAGATTTTTTTGTTGTTGTTGTTTTGTTTTTGGGCCACACCCGGTGATGCTCAGGGGTTACTCCTGACTATTCGCTCAGAAGTCGCTCCTAGCAGGCACGGGGACCATATGGGGAACCAGGGGATCGAACCGAGGTCCGTCCTAGTTTAGTGCAGGCACCTTACCTCCAGCGCCACCGCCCGGCCCCCAGAAGTACTAGATTTTTAAGTTGAATTCTTAATTCAAGTGAAAACTGTGCTGCATACCTTGTCCATTAATCTAACTCGTGTTATTATAAAGTTATTATAAAGTCTCTAAGTTCAGTTCAAATCCTTTTGTATAATCTCATCTTTCTACTTACCTAATTGAGGAAACTGTGAATCAAAGACATAAATTAGTTGCTGTATCAACAAGATAAACTTTTCAGAAAGATCATCAAAAGGTAACTGGTAAAAATAGAATGAGAATTAAATTCTTAACAATTGCTTACAAGGTGACACACACACACACACCCTTTAATTTTGCCCTGGGTCAGAAAAGCAATATCACTTCCTGTTACCCATGCAAGATACATTTGGTTCTATAGTTTGTTGATTATTTCTTCTAACCTCCTGACCTCATTTATAAATGTTTTCTGTACATTAATTTTTACAGATGCGAGAAAGTTCTGTGAACTCTTTTATATATCAATGAACCGCACTCTATCGAAAACATCTGGGTTATTTAGGTCAAACTCTGTTCCCTGGGTCGAATTTTTCAGGCAATTCACTCTTTATTACAACATATGGCGAGATTAAAACTCGCCTCAGACTGACAAAATATTTCTATCACTCACAACATGGATTCTCTGAAGGTCCATAAGTGTTTTTCCCTTTGTTAAAAAAAATCTCTCCTCTTGCCTTCTAGGCAGTATTTTAAGGATATACTGCAGAGGAGAAGGCAAGAAGTGATTTCTGTGCTTTATTGAAGTCCAGATGCCGTGATCCTATTTCACTTCTGCTGAGATTTTTAATTTGGTAAAAAGAGATACTGACTGGGTTGGTCTCTCCAGCAGAAGGTGAATGTCTAAAGTTGATCTTTTACCACTGAGAAAAAAAATTGAGGGCAGGAATTCTGTCCACTCATCAAAGTTTTATGAAACATGAACAGCGATTCCTCTACCAACATGTAAATCCTTATTCTGTCTCTGATAAGTCTGTGAATGGTTTGATTCACTGATCTGATTTTTCCCCCCCTCTGATTTCTAGGAATTCTCCTATGAAACTATGAAAGTATAAAAAAGAGATGTAGGAGGAAAACTCCAAAGCAATGTATCTCTACTCATTCAACATCTTACTCTCATCTAATGCTAAGCTTCATGCGATGACATAGATAGCATCTATTCGAATGCCCACACCTGCATCCCAAGAGACAAAAACTCTGTTCTATCTGGGAATTTCAGATGAAAGTTTGTCTTCTGAGCACACACCTTCATCCTGACCCTCTGAGATGAGGAATAATGACAGAATGAGTGAGGCACCAGGAAAGCCAGCATGCCCTTCTCCAGCTGATAATGGGCTGGGAGGTGGGGGGTGCATGAATTGGCCTTTTCAACTAACCTCATGGTGTTCAGCCAAGCTTATCTACAGTTTGAAGGAAGGAAAAGCTGAAGCTGGCTAAAAGCTTTTTCTTCCTTCTCTCTTCCCTTGATATCCTATAAGTCACCAGGGGAGCTGAATATTGCAAAATCCTGTCATGAAACAGCAGGCTGATAAACTGAAAAATAAAAACAGATGTGGAGCAGGGAAGACTTCTGGACATGGGTTTCTTGCTTTGGACGGCTTCAAGTTCTGGGACTCTTTAATCCTACTCCCACTCAGAAAAAAAAAATCTAATATTTCCTCTGCTTCTGACTATCAAAAGCCTTGGATAATTCACCTCTTTGGATAATCACCTCTCCCACACTGAAGTCAAAATAAAGTGATGGGAAAATGCAAAATAAAAATAATAAGTGACATTTATTGCATGTGCATATGCCAAACACTCTGCAGGCAATGTTTCATTTGTGCAAGGGAAGGGGCAGGGATCTCACACACCAGATCCAGATGCCTGAAGTCAATTTCGAACTTTGTCTTGAACTAACTCAGTGGTCTGAAGCTAATCATCTGCCTTGTTTATTTATTGGCCTCGGTTTTCTCAGCTGTGCAATGGGGAGTATTCATGTAGGTACCTCCTTTTTTTGGGAGAATTAACATTTATAAATGTTTTGGCACATGTCAAGGAAAGTGTGGGGCTATTAATCTTCTTTTATGTTGCAATGAAATGGGTCATATTTTCAGTTGTTAGGTTTGATATAGAGGAAGACCTGAATGTGAGATTAATTCATATATAAATTGTTATGCAGAAATGGGATCAAAAGCTTTGTCCGTAAACACAAAGGAAGGACTGACCCAGAATAACACAAGGTTAAAGTTCCAGAACAAAATCAACATGGAGACCCACCAGTGAACATTGCAGTGATATGTGTTTGTTTGTGGGCAAATAAGTATTACTCAGCCTTCAGTGTCTCAAGATTGTACTTGCATATTTGGACATGAAGTTCATAATATTCTATCTACTTTCTTCATGCTTCATGGAGAAACATCTGCTGGGATCCTCCTACAGACTGAGAGATTTAAATGACATCAGCGTTACAAGGAGACTAATCTCCAGATATTCTAAAAATGGGGGGGGGGGGATATTAGCTCATCACATGACTGGACTGAGTTGAGTGGATACTACATCTTCATCTAAGACTTATCACAAATCTTGAGCCAGAAAATATAACTCAGATTGAATATAATTTAAAGTATGTATTATCTCATATGAAAAGAATTTTTAAGCATGATCTCAAGAAGGTCTGGTTTTAGTGTTGGATAATTCAGTTGGGTAAACTCAAAGATTTCTTTTCTCCATTTGACTACTCAACTTAAAGCCAGTGCTGTCCTGTGATGACAGTTGACTATAACATCAACCCAATTTTGACTGGCCTCCTGATCTCTTTTATAGTTAATTCCATGTTGACTCATGTGTGAGAATGTGACTTATTTAAATGAGTCTTTTTTTATTTGGTACACTTTTTTACTTCCTTCTCCTATTCATTATGACTGGCATAATGGAAACTTGAAAATAGCCTGTACTCGACATGAAAAAGCTACTATATTAAGACTGAGCTGTTATTATTAGTTAAGAATTGTAAAGAGAATAGGATGGATTTATAATTAAATAATCATTATAGGTTTAGATTAAAGGTGAATAGGTGAGAAATTTGCAAGAATATTTATTGGTATGTAACTGGAAGGGAGTCAGAGAAGTGAATCATTACTTAAATGATGTGAAAATAGTGTTTATTTTTGTTTTATTTTATTTTTATTTAGTTATTTAGTTTTGGTTTTTGGGCTACACTCAGTGATACTCAGGGGGTTACTCCTGGCTATGCACTCAGAAATTTCTCCTGGATTGGGGGACCATATGGGACGCCAGGTGATTGAACCACAGTCTATTCTAGGCTAGCATGGGCAAGGAAGACCCCTTACTCCTGGCACTACCGCCTCGACCCTCATTTTGTTTGATTTTATTTTCTAGTTTATTTTCTTAGTTTTCTCTTCCCAAAGAGCTTTATAGTGCTAACTCTTTTCCTTCAGGAGAGACCCGAGTTACTATCTCCTAACTAAGAATTTTCTTGATCACTCTTCCTTAGAGACCTATGACTATCATGCCAACCCTGCCCTGTTGTGCTTCATCTATTACTTGACATAAACTTTGCTAATTATGGGACTTGCCTATTATTTGCCTTCTACTATTGGAAAGTCAGAGCTAGGGTAGCTAAGAGCTCATTGACTGATGGCTATTAGTTTTATCAAAATATGGTTCTATGCAGTTTGTATATTCACCAGTTTTAGTTTTATTTTTTGGATTCATTTCATCATTTATTTTTTACTTCCTCAACTATTCCCAGACATGCTGGGGATCACAACTGTTGAGGTTCAGAGAACACATGGGGTGTCAGGGCTAGAAGTTGAGTAACCCCCACTGTGTGCAATGCAAATGGCCTACTTGCTGTGTTACCTCTCCCTCCCTCCAACCATTTCTTAAGTACTCAGATTGCTTGATGGTATTTAGAGAGGAATTCTTAAATAAATGATTTTATGCTCTCCTCCACATGGAATGAAGATTTTTCAATAGACCACACTGAAGTCATTCAAGTAATCAGAAATGAAAAAGTTATTTTAAAATTTATAAAGAAAGTTAGAAGTATTAAGGGATAAAGTAGTTAAGAGAATAAGCATTCTAAATTATATCTAATTTAGTTGAGAATAACCAGGACCTACTTAATGACATTGCAAAAAGAATAAATACCAGAGTTCTTGACTTTTGACTTCATTTTCAGGTTTGCCTAAGGGGAATTATTCACATTTCCTGTGCTGGATGGACACTATCTAATAAGATGCAACTATGTCAAGTCAACCGTGAAAAAGCATTTCTGCATGTGTTCTATTATCTTAAAAATTTAAAATCAGTTTTGAAACTATGTCTTAGTTCGGACCGAGTGGGTAGACACTCCCTAGTAGTGTTTGTAAGAAGGCAAAATAATAGTTAGGAAAGTGAAAATTAAACAAATAAAAACAAAAGCAACAGCAAGATTTTGTTTTTATACATAGGATGAAAATTTGTCTATTATAAGGTTTTTTAAAATTAAGTTTGCTAATTAAATGGAAATGTTTTTCTATAAACGTTGTTCACTTGACAACTTTTTTTTGTGTATTGGCACATTCTGAATATTGGCAACCTCTAACTAGAGACCCTGTTTGGTTGATGAGCCTGAGGGATATTCAGTATATAGCAAAATGTTTTCCTGAGAGATATGACATACCTGTATTCAGTAACGCAACTTTCTCAACTTTTTTGTTCTTGCCAGACTTCCAATGTGATAGTCCTGTCCTGTTTTTGCTCTATTTTTTCTAAGCCATCTTAAGCATAGAAATATAATAATGACATCCTTCCTAGAAGAGGGAAAAAAGTTTCCTCAAATTACTCCATCGGACATCCGTTGATGTTTTATTTTCAATAAACCTTGAGGCAAATTGCCACTTTTGAACTTTGCACTTTGCCCTCCGACTTTCACAACCCGGTGAAAGATCAATACCAGAGTCAAAAGTGTCAGCAAAAATGAAAATGATATGCACAAATTGTTGTTTATACAAGTCCTCTGATTTTGTTTACTGAGTTTAATAGAAACGTTGTCTTTTGATTAAAAGCAAATGTTCAAGGTCTCTATAGGAATCTGGTACTGCCAATGATTTTAAAAGAAAGAAACTTCAAAAAAATTAGAATTAACTGTGGAAGAGGTCTAGCAGAAATTTGGTTGGCATTGAATAGAATATAATGAATAACAGAAAATAATTAAATAGAAGATAATGAACAGGTTATGAAGCTACTTAGGGAAGAAAAGGGAAGAGACAATCACAAAAGATAATGGAGCTAATCTCTCCAGTGGTTCCAACACAATATTCCTTAGAGAAAATTTAAATTAAGAATATACTTACAAGAAAATAGATAAATAAATTATCAAGCTTTTATAAATGTTTTATGCAAATTTATCAAATTATCAAAGTTTTATGTAAAATGAAGTCACTTGAGAGAATATTTAGATAACTGATTGCTAATTGATAACTGATAAATTGATAACTGATAGAGATATCTGATACAATTTTTAATGTAGTCCATGAAAAGGCAAGGCAAAATCACACATTTAAAACAATTCACCATTTGTAACAGCTATAGAGTAATATGCATACATTAATTGATATACTTCTTTGTGCCTAAATGATTATTTTCTTTTAAGGCAACTTTAACTTTGTTTTTAATGAAAACATAATGATTTTACACTTAAACAGTAATTGTTAAAATGATGGTAGACTGCCTGAATCTATTTATAGACATTGCAAAAATGCCTACTGGATTTACAAGATTCTATATATAGTGTTTACAGAAGTATATGGCAATGAATTTTATGTTATTTTGTTTCTTGATCCTTTTGGTGATTTTCACTACCAAGAGAGTAAACCTTAATACCCAATCAAAAATATTCGTTAACATACACAAATGATCCAATATTGGCTATTGAAATTGCTAGGAATCTTAGAAATTCATAATTTTGGTTCTTGGTGGAAAACAGACATGTTAGGTGAAGTATTTATGGTATAATTAATGGACAGTTTGTGTGGTCCTAACAAATTGTGTGGTCAGTTTCCTGAGTTTATTCTTTTTCTCATAAGAGGGCAGGAATTTTGTGGAATTAATTAACAAGAACAAATACAGTATAGCCACAATTAAATTTACTGCATTCTATATAGTCGAGCTAAAAATCAAGATTTCTAAAGAAGAGAAGTATAATATGTGAGTCTTCTATTTGATTTTACTTGTCTGGGTATTTCAAACATCCAGAATCAATTAATTTGCACATGTTTATGTGTTCTAATAGATATAAAATATTAACAAAATAAGGATAAGGCTGTACAGAAATGTTTAATGAATTCTTTGTGACCATTACATGTCATGACCCCAAAATAATAAATTTGCCTTTCAAGTGACTCTTCTGTATCATGCTTTGTGATTCATACACAGTCTAACCAAAAAAACAAGACAAAACTATTAAGATAAAACTATCTGAACAGTGGAAACCTATGAGACAAAATTAACATCAGTGAGGAAATACTATCTGTAAGTGATTAAAATTCACATTGGCTTCTTGGAAAAAATAAAACAATATATTTTATTTCTCTATAATAATTTATTTTTTATTTCTTCATACTAAAAACAAATGGAAATTAGTTCCCAGAGTTGCATCTCAATATGCTTATCCTTGCCAGTGAAATATTTTTCGCATTCTACTTTTTTTAAATGAAAGATAGCAACTTATTTGATAATGAATGGAACTAAGAAGAAATGATTAAAATTCAAACCAGGTAGAATTTATCTTGTGCACAGGAAAGATCTCACTGTGGGGGCCCAAATGATAGGACAGTAGGTAGTGTATTCCTAGCACGCAGGTGACCTAAGACAAACCCGGGTTCAACCCCCGGCATTCCATATGTCCCCTGAGCCTCTCAGGAGCAATGTCTGAGCACTGAGCCAGGAGTAACTCCTGAGCATTTCTGGGTGTGGCTCAATCCCCAAATAAGATTTATTTTTAAAAAACAATTCACTATAAATTGTGCAGTTGTATAGTAAGAGTATAGCCAAGAATGATCATCTTTTAATCATTTCAGAAGTAGATATCAGACATGTTACTCTGCTCAGAAATCACTCCTGGTAGGCACAGTGAATCATATGGAATGCCAGGATTTGAACCACAGTCTGTCCTGGATCTACTGCATACAAGGCAAATGCCCTGCCTCTGTGCTATCTCTTGTGCCCCTCAGATGAACATATATTGAGAAATTTTAATGTTTCTTAATCTTACTGGAAAAAAGGCCTAAATTGTTAATGCAAAAAGTAATAAATAGTATAATGTTAGACAAGTATGGAAGTTAGTAAGACCCACTTTACATGACTTTAAATTCACCTACCATCACAGTGAAGTCACACCCTACCAAAACATAACCATTTGCAATATTACACATTCTATATATTTTAAACAAAATGGGCAATTGGATATTCCCAACAGTGAATAATAGGACACTTAAGCAATAGGTGTCCATGTTGTCACAAGCAAAGATTAGCAGCTTCCCTTGTGAATGTCTCACTTCCAATTCATAAACCAGAATCCACCTTGAAAGTGACCAAAAACCAAAACCTATAATCTAAAGAGATATTCATGTTTAAGAAAAAAATAGAGGACATAGAGTGTGAGAAATAAACTTTACCGATATAAAGTTCAAGGATAGATGTGTCCTACGAGGCAACAAGAATATCAAAGTTTTCAGTATCGCCTTGCACTAGTCCAGAAACGTGCCTATAAAATAAACCCCACACACTGATGAAACTCACCACTGGAACATTTAAATGACTATTTGCTTCTCTTTCTACCAGCTTGTAAAACATTATTTTCGTGTTCTTCCTTAAATGGCCTTTGCTAATTATACTCTGTGACCTTTGCTCTCCAAGTGCCTTCATTTATGGCGCACATTCCTTTCCAGGGCAACACATTGACCCAGTTTATAGGACGCTGCTACCAGGCTGCTCATTCTGCATTCTGGACTCTGCTTCCCTTCGAGTCTAAACCACCCCACAACTGAATTTAGTTCTTAAAGAGGTCTGGAGCTGACACAAATTCTAAAGAATAAGTTGCAAAATGACATTAACTTATAGCCTGCTTTGGAATACCAAGCTTAGCAAGACAAATAATATGTAAGCTTTTTTTCTTTTCCTAACAGAGTAAAATATAACTAGTTTTACCTAAAATCCATAACCAAATATTCACGGTGGAGCAATTTCTACAAGTATTGTATATAAGAGCTGCAAGTTGATTTTAAGAACCCGCAGATCACAACTATATACAGAGTTTAAAACTGGGAGTCAGGGCAATTGCATGGGGGAAGGGTGCTTACCTAGCATGTGTTTGAAGTAAATTTGATCCCTGGCAACTGATATGATTCCCTGAACACTTCAGGAGTGATCCTTATGCACAAAAGTCCATGAGCACATCTGGTATGACCCCCAAATGAAAGAAAAATGTTAAATAAGTAAAATAAAATAAAACTTTAAATCCAAGAGTTGGGAGATGTTTGAATTGAGTTGTTTGTAGTATAAATTTCAGTGAGCATACAGGTGAGATTTTAGGTAACACCCTGTGAGAACTATAACCCTCATGTGTGAAGCACCCCAACTAAATAACTGTGATCTCTCGTGAGTATATGTACAAGCACTACAACTAACTGAACCCTGACCTCCAAAAGCAGGGCTCCCCAGGAAGTTCTTTCACTAAGCAGGTGAACACCTCAAACTGAGGTGTCTGCTTCAGCAAGAATCAAACTCATAATATGTCAGCACCACCATAGAACATGTGTGCAATCCTCAGTGACCAAAACAATCGAAGAAGCAACTCCATCAACAGGGGAAGGGAAGTGGAAGTAATAAAATAAAATCTCCAAACTAAGAGTGAAACTTAGATCATTATTAATTATAATATATTTATTATAATAAAGTCTGAATTATTACTTGGTAATACATTGAAGTAATAAATTATTACTTAGTAAATTAGATTAAATAGAGTAATCAATTATGCCTTATTGATAAATTGGAAGATAAACATTTGTCAGTGAAAATGTATTATACAGGGCCCGGGAGATAGCATGGAGGTAAGGCGTTTGCCTTTCATGCAAAAGGTCATCGGTTCGAATCCCGGTGTCCCATATGGTCCCCCGTGCCTGCCAGGAGCAATTTCTGAGCATGGAGCCAGGAGTAACCCCTGAGCACTGCCGGGTGTGACCCAAAAAAACAAAAACAAAAACAAAAAACAAAACAAAACAAAAAAAAGAAAATGTATTATACAAAAATAATATCATGTTTTGTCATTTTAATTTTTTTTAGATTTCACACAAAATTATGAGTCATTCTGAAGTTAGTCAATTATTGAATTCAGGACTATTTAACTGAAATAATACTGATGAATCAAACTGATCTAACTAAAAGAGGTTGCTACTCAAACAAATGTAGAATTGAATAACAGAGAAATAAACTCAACAATTCTAAGCAAGATTAAGAATATTCACCTTTGTTATTTTCCCTGAAATTTCTGATAATTTTATTTTATGTATTTATATGAAAATTGATTAGAGAAGTGGAACTATTTTACTTTAAGGTCCTTAATTCATTTCCAATAACTGGCTATATATGTATATTAACACAACTTAAAATTTAGGTCAGGATAAGACAAGGTCTCCCAAAGTAGGTTTCCTCCATGCTCTGGGACACAATCTACATGCTACTTTGGAGAGGACCATAAAGGTCTGCCAAACATTGAGCATTGTATCATGGATGGACGAACTTTGGCTCAACACAGACTTGAACTAGTCAGTAATAAGTACTATGGATTCACCAGTGTTATACAAGAAACTCTCCCTCTCTTACTAGAGCTTCCCTACAGATCAAGCTGGTATTGAGGATTGACACTGAAATAGAAAAGAAGAATCCCCAGACTATGATAGAAACCATATAAACCAAAGATTGTAATCCTGAAGAATCACTTAGCTACAGCCATCTATATAATCCCTCTGAAAGGACTTTAGAGTGGAAATGATTACGATATGTTATGAGCTTAAAGAACCAATAAGATGAATAGTCAATGAAATATAAGAGAATATAAAAAGCAGAAATGTTAAAAATCTTGCAAACAGAAATGACAAAACTGAAAAATTTGCAAGGCGAATTTAAAAACTCATGGCAAAGCCTTAGTGGCAGACTTACAACTGTAGAGGATAGAATCAGTGAGATACAAGATGAGGTACAGGAAACTTCAGACAACAGAAAATGAAAGAAAAAGCTCTCAAAACAAATTAATGGCTGGGAAGAAAACTTTGGTATAAATTGTGGAGGAAGAACAGAATTTCCAGGGATACAGAGGGTCAAGAAGACAATCCTGTTGAAGAAGCAATAGTCAAGGACATCATTGCCGAGAAATTCTCAGAGATGGAGAGGGTAGGCATCTAGATATAGGAGGCCCAAAAGGTAAGTGTTGAAAGAGATCCAAATAAAACTACTCTAAGTCATATCCTAATCAGAATTACAAATAACATCCATAGAGATAGGATGCTGAAAGCAACAAGATAAAATATATAATTATTAAAGGAGTATCTTTAAGATATTGCTAGCACCAGAATTGTAGTTGTGTTGTATCACTGTTTGATTCATCAATGGAACTAAAATTTAGAAAAGAAATACTTGTTTTGAAAATAGGGATTTAATATATTATATGTTATATATGTATATAAGGATATATATGTATATATAAGTACGGTAAATAAGGATATATATATATATATACACTCACAGATACACATTCTTCTCCAATGCACATGGGACAAATAGAACATGCTGGGACACAATATATTCTCATAAAGTCAAGAAGACCAAAAAACTTGTCAAATGTCATTTTAAACCTTGATGCACTACTGAAAATAGACGTTAAGTACAAACAGAAATGAAGAATTAACTCACACATATATCATGCTGAAATATGTCAGAAGGAGAAAGTCAGAAGGAGAAAAGCGAACACAGTATGTTCTCCATCATATATGGTAAATATACATAATATATAATAACAAATGTCTAAAAACAATGGAAACAAAGAACATGAGACCTAGTATTTAGCAGTAGGCTCTGAACTGAGTGTTGGAGAATAGGACAGGAAGGAGGCAAACATTAATGTGGAAGAAAGTGTTTAATCGGGAGGAGTAGTTGATGCTGAAAGATAGTGAATATATGTCCCTATAAAAAATCCTATCAGCAACTGTATTGTAAACAATAATACAAAACTAAAACAAACAAACAAACAAGAAAAAACAAAAATGTCTCTAATGGAAACAGACTGGGTTTGGGAGGCAAGTGGCAGACATTGGTAGAGGGAAGTGGACACTGATGACTAGATTAGTGTGGAAATATCAGGTGCCTGAAATCCAATCTTGAAGAATTTTGTAATTTCACAGTGACTAAATATGATAGCATGGAGGTAAGGCATTTGCCTTGCATGTAGAAGGACGGTGGTTTGAATCCCGGCATCCCATGTAGTCCCCTGAGCCTGCCAGGAACGATTTCTGAGCATAGAGCCAGGAGTGACCCCTGAGCGCTGCTGGGTGTGACCCCAAACAACAACAACAACAAAAAATTTTAAGTAGAATAGTAAAATTTAGGCCGGTGATAAATGAATGCTAAAATTATTTATGAAACTATGATGAAGACATACATAGAAAAGTCAAGTTATACTCTCTTGTGTGAAAACATATTGACAGACAATATTATGACATAGCAAACATTTTAGGAACAAATGTATTGTAGTCCATAACTGTTGTAGCCCAAAACTTTATTAATAAAACAGAAGGCAAAAATTTATTTTAAGCTAAATGTAACCAATCGAGGGGAAAACCAATAATTTATTTGAAGCTAAATTTAGCTAATCAAAGAAAATAACAACTTATCTAAAAGTTTTGTTTTCATTTTAGCATGGTAGCATCTAGATTTAAAGATATTTGTTGACTAACAATTCATTTGTGAAATGATCACTGAGTTACATCATTAAGCAGTAAACAGTTAAGCATATTTTAGTTAGTATATGTTCATATTTACATAGGTTTTAATCGTAAATACAATTTTCATTTTAATATATTTGTGTATGTAATTGTTATGAATAGGAATTATATTGATATATATATATGTTATTAGCTTCAATATAGGGTTAGAGCAATTTGATTCTCAAGAAAATTTTATATGAAACATATGTATTTGTTAAATGTCGCCCCTGTGTTATTTTTATCTGACTTTATGGTAAATGCTTTCTTCACAGATAACATTTTGCCATGTGATGACGTTTCCAAGTAAAGCAATCTTCTTGAACACAGTAAGGATGCTATGGTTTAAAATTCTGGGGTTGTTGACTTCAGGATGTCTCACTGGCCTTCTCCCACCCATGTATCAGTAATGTGGACTCTTAGGAAAGAGAACATTTACTTGCTCTGTTGTCAGTTCATCTGGAAACCTTGTCAAAACAATATAATTTTACTTTGTAACTTTTTGACATTGGTATTTATTGCACCTGTCTTTGGCCATGATTTATGGCCTGTCTGGTGAATATTTCTCCTCCAGTTGGAGTTTACAATATGAGATAAGTGAAGCATTTAAAGGTCTGTGTAAGCTTCAAAATGGGAAAAGGATGTTTTGCACACACATAGCTTCCCTTCTCTCCTCTGCCCTCAATTTCCTCATCACCCCGATGGCCCCCCATGTAATAGACCATCTCTCCATGTTTCAGGTAAATAAAAGAAATATTATGTATGCATGCATTTTCCACCCTCTCTTTTTCAGAGGATGATGTGTTAATAAATTCTAATGAGTGGCATGAAAATTCACCATAGGGGAGGTATCCAATAGAAAGCATGTGCTTGGTGAAAGGAAAGCCCAATGACCTTTTGTCTATGTAATGGTATCCTGACTGGGACACATCGATGTTTCTTTCTATTACCAGAAACCACACTTACCATAGGCAAAATTGCACATATTTCAGAAGAGAGCCTTCTAATTACATTGCTTAACTAATCAGCAATCAGAAGTTTCTTTGATTAACTCCTCTGGGCCTTCACATTCATTTACAATTGTGTCATAAATCTTCATAATCTCAGAAAAGCATTACTCTCTAGATATGTTCTTGCACTATGTTTTCATAATGGAATGTTTTAAAACTTTAATTCCCACTCTCCAAAGGCCACATGAATATGCATCATTCTAAGAGAAGTCTGCCATTATTAATAATCTCTAACATTCAAGTTTGAATTCTCTATAAAGGAGTGTTCCTTTGCCCATCTTTTCAAGCATGCAAAATATTGTTCTATCACCTAACCTAATGGAAAAGTTCATCATTTTCCAAAACATCAAAGGCGGCCTCTGCAATTTAACAGGTCATCATCACATCTTCTGATCTTCTGTTCTGCTTCTTTCCCCACCCTTTTGAATGGAACTAGTCTTTAACTGAATCTCCTGAGAGAGTCCCCTCCATTTCCCTAAGGTCCTGGTAGCCTCCACATCCATACTTTCCCAAATAAACAGCACCACATTTCCTGAAGCATTCAATCGCTATGTTCTACTTATTTAATTTCACACTACTCGGTTATACTTCCTGTAACTTGATGAAGATGGCCAGGGAAGGAAAAAAAACCCAATACATTATCTAATATATCAGATTCTTTCCAGGGTCCTATCTACAAAAATTTCATCCTCAGGACAACCTTACAAACCAATGGGAAAGATGGACAGAATGCCACTAAGTTTCATGAGAAAAAAAAAAACCAATAATACAGGGGCTCAATCAAATACCAGCCAGCTCAGTAACTCCTCAGAGAATGACTTTAGTGACACAATGGTGAGGATATTTAATAGACTCAAAGAATTAATATACAGGTAGTTAGAAAAGCACAAGAAAGTTTGAGAGCAAAACTGAAAAAGTTACAATCAGAAATGGCAAATGAGGGCCAGAGAGAGAGCATGGAAGTGGGGTGTTTGCCTTGCATGCAGAGGGACAGTGGTTCAAATCCCGGCGTCCTATATGGTCCCCTGAGCCTTCCAGGAGCGATTTCTGAGCATAGAGCCAGGAGTGACCCCTGAGCGCTGCAGGTGTGGCCCAAAAACCAAAAACCAAAAAACAAAAAAAACAAAAAAAGGAAAAGAAAAGAAAAAAGAAATGGCAAATGAAGAAGATGGCACTAGCATAAAAACTCAATAGAAGGTCTGAATAGTGCAATAAGAGAAAAGGAAAATATTGAGGCTTCCAAGAGAAGATGTAGCTAATAATTATTTATAATATAATTTTAAAAAGAAAGATATGATTTAAAAAATTCTAACTTACTGAGTTAAAATATCTGGATTTTAGATTAGTTTCATTCATCTATTAGTGTGTAGGTTTCACCATCCCTGACCAAAAAAAAAAAAGTAGAGAATTTTTTCATATATATTATAAAAAAGAAACAGTTAGGGAATAGAAGAAAATGGTCAAAGTTGTTGAGTTGAAAAGTTTGCCAGTAGAACTAAGTCTATATAGGTGTGCTGTAGGGTATTGAGAGGAATTCTTGGGACACCACTAGAGAAATTTGAACTCTTCGGTGAGAATAGTGGAATTGAGATGACGTATGAATAAACGTGAGATTCATGTTTTTGCAAATCCTAAACCCTAGTTAAAATAACTGAAATAAAACATTAATTTATGCCACTATATAAGCTTAAGTGCTTTTTACTTAAATATTTAACCTCTATCTGATCCTTTCAGTGATCCTCAAACTACGGCCCATAGACTACATATTGTATTTGTTCCCATTTTGTTTCTTCACATCAAAAAAAGATGTATGCAGTGTGCATAGGAATTTGTTCATAATTTTTGTTTTTATGATAGTCTGTCCGTCCAATGATCTGAGGGACAGTGAACTGGGTCCCTGTTTAAAAAGTTTGAGGACCCCTGCTTTTGATAATATATAATGTCTCTTTCCACACTTAAAGAAAACTCAACATACTACCTACATTAAGAATATATTTTAAAACTTTTTCCTGGTTATTTGACAGCAAACAATTACTTTATGTTTTGGGTGAAAAATATCTATCTGGAATTAGCCCTGGGAATGCCAGGCATATATTCTACCTCTTAAATTCTCCTCAGCCTTGCATGCGTTTTATTTTATCTATTATTTCTTAAAATTTTGATGTGAAATCACATACCACAAATGGTGATACTTAAGATTTACTCCTGACAGCTCAGAGTTCACCCCTGGTGATGTTTGGGGAAATATATGTGGTGTTGTATATAGAACTGAGGTTGGTTATATAAAATGCAAGCATCTTAACCCCTTTACTATCTCTTCAACCCAATCTTTCATTTAACTAAGTAATGACTTTCTTCATATTTGACATGCTTCTAGCTACTCATAATTTTATTCATTGTTTTCAAATATTTTCACTGTATATATTATTGCTACCTGTTAAGAAACTTACTTGCGTCTGGTCATTTGGCAACTTTGATATATTTTAGAATATCTATTATTTATGTACTGTATTAAAGCATGCATCACTAAGTTCACTAAGACATAACTTGAGTTAATTTATTTGTTATTAAATTTAGATTTTCAACACAGGTTTTAGAGGATAAACACACTTTTTGTGAAGGAAAAATTTAGAAAAAAAATGATACTTTCAAAAAAAGAGCACTTAATTTTGTTTTCTGTCTAATGTCTAAAGACTGAAGCATTTTGATGTAGAGTAAAAAGTTTCTTCAGCAAGAATCATAAGATTTGGGGCCACAGAAATAGTACAGCAAATATAGACTCTCCTTTCATTAAAACCCAATTGGATCCTCAAAAAAAACATATGGTCCCCAGCCCTGCCAAAAGTGACCCTTGTCATAAATCCAGGAGTAACCCCTGAGCACTGCTGGATATAACTCTCCCAAAAAACTTAAAATAAGTATTATGAAAAGAATCATGACAATATTTCTTTCTTGTAATCCTCCTCCACCCCATAATATCCCAAGTATTTCAACGTCCTTTGAATCCTATCCCAGTAGTCTTTATTAATCCTTTAGTTATTTTTGTGCTCCAACAAATTATGTCAATTTATCTTATCATTAGTTGTCATTGTTGGATGAGGGGGGAAACAAAATAGTGGTTTGTCAGGAATGATTGTAGCCTGAGGAAACTTACAGTTCCTTCACTCAACACTGTTCTAGATAGCAATTACCTTATTAATAATAAATTGTTCTGTTAGCTCTGGACTTGAGAGTCAATGCACAATGACCACAAGGAAGCGAATCAGTAATGCAGATGCAGGAAAATTTATTACCAGCATGCTGGGGGTATACCTCTCCCAGGTAGTGGCAACACAGATAGGACTTGCAAGCCCTTTTATAAGGCTGCTGGGACTTTAAAGCTATGGGTTGTGTTCTTAGTAGTGTGTCAGTTAGAATTAAACTGGTTGGCTAATTAAACTAGTAAAGGACGGTCTCTGGCACCCACTGGGCACTCATGACCTTGGTGGGGAATTACATAAGATTTACAGTCTACTCGCAGGCCACTGGGTGTCTTTATTTTATCTAAATGCCTTGGTACATACCCTCAAAGTTCCTGGAACTGGTTGTTTTGGCCTAGTCCCTTCTGCCACATATCTGAAGTCTGTCATGGCACTCCTTATATCTAAAGCAAAAGTACAGTTACAGAAGTGATACAGCAGAAGTTGATTCTAAACTTAAGTTCCCTTCTAACAGTTCATCTGTAGACAGATTCATAAATTTGGACTCTCAGATTTCCTTCTGTTCTTTTAATAAAGACAAGTCCTTGGACAATGTCTGCAGAATCTCTCCTATTTGGAAACCAAGCAGTTGATAAAAGCATATGAGACAGCAATGTGGGCGTAAAATGTAATGGTACAAAACTGTCGTGGGATATAGTCTCTTCATTCCACTGTTCTGTCCTGCCATAATCTGTGTCAATCTTCCATCCAGAAGGATTGAGAAGTCTCCATTAGCTGATACAATTTCCTTTGTGAGCCTACTCATCTTTAGCACATTGGGAGCTGCCAATGTTTTGCCAAACCAGTGACATCAGCACTGGCAGGACATTAAGTCAAGATTAGAAGTGGCCCCATGACATCACCCTCTTGTTCCTATCGAACAGATGTTTTCTGTATATTGTGCAATTTGAGGCTATTATTCATGGTTTGGATCAGTATAATTCAAGAAGCCAAAAAAATGCCAAGAAACATTGATCTGGAACCAGTTCAAAGACTCAAAATAAGTTTATTGATTAGATGCTTGAGTTTTCCTTTTCAGAAGGACATCATGCATCATCAATATAGGATAATACCCAAGTCATTTTAACATGCATGGTGTTTATAACTTCAAAATAAGATCATCTTTGTAGGGTTAACCTGAAAGAAGTGTGATAATACTTCAGCTAAGCAACTTCATTGGGTATAACTGAATCTTGGCCAGAAACTATTGACTGAGGCAAGTGGTTTGTTTGAACTAAATGGCTATTTATTTTCACCTTAGATATGCTGACTTCAGATGTGCCCTTTAGCTCAACTAAGAGACAGTGCCGAGGGATGGTTTTAAACAAGCCAGACAGGAAGTCATTTGGAAAGACCTTGTTTAGGCTTTAGACCAAAGCAAGAAGATAAAATACAAATTTGGCTGACGGAGCTTGAAGAATAAAATCATTTTCAAAACCAACCCAAGCCTAAAAGTTTTCATAAAAGAGCTTTGCTAGAGACCACAAACTCACATACCTCCTTAAGAACATGAAGGCAAGTTTAATAAGAATATGTTATACCGAGAATAAGTATAACAGATAGTTAAAATCCATTATGTTATTGCTGCCATAGGCAAATCACCATGCTGTAACATTTTTATTGAACAAATGAGGGCTATTTCTACAGCTCCATTAATTGATAACTCCATTCATACTACATAGATTCTCTGCTACTATATTGTCTCTGTCACAGAACTCTATTTACGAGGTATGATCTATGCAGATTGTGACTTAAGCCATGTCTTTAAGTTTTTGTCATTCTTTTATGTCATTATATATTTTACAGTCAAAATTTCTGTTTAAGGAGACTTCTTTCCTCCTTTATTGATGCAATGGCAGTTGAATTTGGACACCCCTACTTAAATAACCCCACTGTAATGGAAATTGAACCTAGACAAGCCCCCTTAGACATGTCCCCCTGTCACATCAGCTATAAAAAAAAATTGGACAGTTGGGGGGGCAGGATAGTGACCAGAGCAGCACCTGCTGTTCTGCATGGGGTAGGAGATAAAGCATATGCAGGATGCTGGCTGCTTTGTATCTCTCTCTCTATATTTTTTTCTCTTTCTCCCTCTTTCTGCTTCTCTCACCCAGATCTACAGCAACTCCCCTGGCCCCTCTGGCTAATGAATTTTTATATTTTTCTCAGCAGCAAGTTTCAGTCTCCAGATGGGAATAAGAAGACTCTAGATATTTACTTCTTGCTCCTTTCTCTCCATTTCAGACATCCAGGTGCACAACAACTTGTACCAAGGCCTCACCTGGCAGTTGGGCCTCAAGGGCCCTTGCAAGCCTTGCAGCACCTGTGGCCCAGGCAGTCTTAGGCCTATGCAGCCATGCAGCTCTGCAGATACTTGCAGCCTACACTATTTGCAAATAACTGCAGAAAACTGCAATCATCCACAGAAAAATTGAAGTTTTTTTCTGCATTTATTCTTACAGATCTCTGAATACCTTTATCCCACCTCATGTCTATGCCTTGCAAGTTATGCACACTTTGAGTTTATTAAGTCTATATTCTGAAGATTTACATCTAATATCACAACAAATGCTGCTTTATTGAAAAGATGTAAGCAACTGTACTACCCGAAATGAGTTTGTTTCTGATCTTCATTTCAAATATTTATAACTTACTGAAAAGTTAGGGTATCATGGTATCAGAGAAAAATTTGGAGATGCTACTTTCAAGACCTAAAGAACTGAGATCATATATTGTGATATTCCATGGTCTCTCCTGATGAATGTAATTTCTTTATATCCCTCCTTCCAGTACTCAGTACATTATTTTGTACCGAGATGAGCATTAAGATGGAGAAAAGTTGATAGAAAGGAAATCTACTGGATTTCATTTGAATTTGTTATTTAACAACCAGAATCTACTTTAATAAGTCCAATGTTCGTGTCGCACATGCCAGAGAGCATATAAGCAAGTACCTTCACTCAAGTATGCAACAAACCATGAGAATCACAACCATGTGTAATAGCAACCCCACTTGACCAGATTTCCATCCACCCTTTTCCACCACAACCAAGTGTGTAACTAAGCACCTCATTCAACCTTGTCTGTGATCCTGAAAGGGGGTAAATAAACAACACAATTTTCCATAGGAATCGTGAAAATGCATCACACATATTTAGGTGAACAAAGTTTCAATATGATAATAATAGATTGAGAAAACTTCTATTTACTTTTTTTTATTAGTTTGTTTTGGGGTCATACTTAGAAGTATTCAGGGCTTATTTGTGTTCAAGGGTTATGCTTGACTCAATGACCAATGGGCCATGTATCCATCCCTGTATTAAACCTGAGCCTTCTCCAGCATGTATATTGGATCTGTGAAATATCTTCCTGCCTCCAAAGCTCAATATTATGCAACATGATACATCATATAGTGTACCTGACACAAAATACTGATAACTATCTTTTTCAAGTAATGAAAGTAGAGTTGGGGAGATAGCTCTAAGAGTGGAGCACCATTTTTGCAGGTCAAAGTCAAGGTTCATTCCTGTCACTGCACAGGCTCCCCAAATACCACCAATGATTGTTCCCCAAAACAATATCAACAACAACAAAAACAAGGTGATGACCATATTTGCTCTATTTTTGTCTATTGTCTGGATACCCCCTACCTTAAGGATGCAAGCATTAAGCCTTGTGTTGAATTAAGTTCTAGGTGAGTGTTTTTGTTTCCTTCATTTTTTAAGTGATGATGATGATAGATGAAGTATTATTAACAAAATTACAACAGTTTATTATCTATGCTCTTTTCCTAAAAGTTGACCTAGCTCTGAGGGAAATTGAACGTACTGTAAAAATGAATTTTTCTTTTTTTTTCCAGTTTAGTAGAAAGTCCACAATTTGGGTTTATTTCATCTCTCAGTTTATCTTTCTCAACATCATGACAATTACATTTATCATATACTATACTAAAGAATGTAGGGGCTAGAAGATAGTATCAAAGCATGAGCATTTAGCTGACTTGGGTTCTCTCCCCCCCACACATTGCTGGTTATAAGGTCTAGTAATGGAGGCCTCTTAGCACTAGTGAGGCATCATATTTAATCCCAGGCACTACAGGTTATGACAAAAATAGAATTTTTGTGTTCTTGCATTGAACTACACTCTCAGTTAGCCAAGAATCCCAGGTGGATTCCAGCCAACTAAGCACTGTTTGAGAGAATC
>PVKC010013848.1:0-22604 GCA_004027635.1 Crocidura indochinensis
TTTCTGAGCATGGAGCCAGGAGTAACCCCTGAGCACTGCCGGGTGTGACCCAAAAACCAAAAAAAAAAAAAAAAAGACAAAAATAAAAAGTTGGTTAATGGATTCTTGGCAGAGAGGAATTACCAAAATCACTCCTGGGCTATTCATGACATATTTTGATGCTTTCTAAAGTTTGGAGCTAGTATTAAAGGACAGTTCTTATCTGTATCCTCTCCTCAAGATTAATCAAGCAGATAGTCATGTTGTTCAAGAAATGGTCTGTTCTCGGGGCAGAGAGATATCACAATGGTAGAGCATTTGCCTTGAAAGCAGCAAACCCTGAACCGATGGTGGGTCGATTACTGGCATCACATATGGTCCCTCTAGCCTGCCAGGAGCGATTTCTGAGTGGAGTGTCAGGAGTAATCCCTGAGCACTGCCGGGTGTGACTCAAAAAAAAAAAACAAACAAACAGCAACAACAACAGCAACAAAGAAATGGTCTGTTCTCATTTTTCTCTACATTTTATCACTTATATCAGATTCTTGGAGGCAGGAGATATGACTAAGCCAGTTGGTCCCAAGGATAAAGATTGACTCCTGTTTGGTGATCTCACTTTCTAACTCCCCAATGTCTATGTCTGTCTATCTGTCTCTCTTCCTCCTCTATGGACTCCATAGTATTTCCATCCCAATAGTTGTGACAACAGACATAAAAATCACAGGCAATAACAGCTTCAACTGCAGAAGGCCAGGTAGAAAACCCCAGAAGCTTCCCTGTTCCTCTATTTCCAGAAATGAGTTCTGCCAAGTGCTGGGAGGAGCTGGCTTCTGTAGCATCTCATCATTCTCCTCCATGATCCTGGGCACAGAAGATGCCGTGAGCACATGCACACACCAACATGGCAGCTTCCAGCTGGCACAAAAGCTGCCTCTGGGTCCTGCAAGGAGAAACTGGAAAGAAAGAAGCCAGAGTCAGCCTCTGGCTAGAGCTGAGGAATTGCCGTGATGATGAGAGTGAGGGATCTCAGAGCCATAAGGCAGCACCATGGAGTTGGATACCATCTGTAGGGGAAAAAAATGCATCTGTCCTTGTAACCCAGAGAAGGAGACTCCTTTCCTAAAGGTCACATGGTGATGGAATTGGAAGGCCAACATTCCTCCAAAATATCTGGGTTCAGCTTCAAAGCTGGAAACAGATGCCATGGGTAAATAAATATAAGACACCAAAGTAAACAAATTATCTCAATTCTCTGTGCTCCACCAACTTAGCAGTATTACTGGACCATGCCCCAACCATAGCACATGTTCTTATAGTTTATCACATTTTGAGTCATATTTCAGCATGTAAGAAAGTCTTCCAGAAGAGGTGAGTGTTGGCCCATTTTCCCATAATAGCAAACTTGAAACTCCTGTGCCCAGTTCATATCTCACTTACCCATAAACATCTCCCATCAGGGAATACCCAGCATTAGGCATTCTCTCTTTGGATCAAAAAGAGATCCTCTGTACCTGCCCTCAATAAAATATCCCAGAGGGGACCCAGACTTTTTCTTAGCCCAGATGAACTATCCCCTCTCTTGGAGCAAGAAGTAGAATGAGCAAATGGAAAGGTCTCCAACCCAGTAATCCCCCACCTTCTTCCTATCACCAGGGTTAGACATCCTGGATTCTAAGATATCTTTGCTAAGGGCCGAGATTGGAAAGTAAAGACAACCAGGCAACTGGGTAATGACAGGTAGAACTAGAAGTGTACACCGGAGCAAGCCTCTCTACAGCAAGGATTTTCGCAAGGTCTTGGTTTGGAACTGATGGTAGGATAGAGGATAATCTCTTCTCATACCACCTGGTAGTTTTTAAAAAAGAAAAAGGTCTGTACACAAAGAGCCTCCACTCAGAGTCCACTCACTCTATTACTGAAATGCTTATTCTGGAAACTGCTTTTGAAGTCCCTGAGCTTTGACCAGCGAGGCCAGAGCAAGTTTCTTGTGAAATCAGACTCAGTACAAGACAGCAGACACATGTGCAGGTGGGGACCCTCATTCCCCTAACTCCATTCCCCCTGCCCTGAGATTCTATACCAGACACCCCTTCATCCCAGGTCCCAACACCTGTTGGGGTAAGTGCCAAGTCTCTTCCTATGCCCACAGCCCCCCATATACTGTGATTTCACCCCCTCCATAGACCTCCCTGCACCTGTATTTGTTAATCAAGCCACGGAGGACTCCGTAATTGCCCAGCAGAAAACACGGGTGCAGATGCTAGGGAGCGCCGGGGCAAAAGCACTAAATGAGATTCTTGTTTTCCAAACAGAGCCCGAGATTTAATTACAGCCTTTCCAAGTGCTTATTAAAAACCCTTCTCTTTTTTTTCCTTATTGTTTTCCTGCATGGCGCATATTGAATCAGCCGCGGCTGTTGTCTTGTTTTTGGAGCGTTCATAAAAAGAACCGATGTGGAAAATTGCAAACACAGATTGTACCCAAACAATATCTTCTCCCTTTGCTTTTCTCTCTGGTCTTTCTTCCTGCTGAATAACAACACGGGAGATTACATTCAGTGCACATCCGGGCTCTTTCCCACTAGCCAGAAGGGGGTCTGTCTGCCCTGCTCCTCCACCTGCCAAAAAAAAAAAAAAAAAAAAAAAAAAAAAAAAAAAGACTGTGGAACTACCTTGGCTCTAAATGAGAGAAAAGAGAGCATGGACAATGGGGCAGGAAAGGGAAAGTGCTGTTAAGAACTGGCACTCCAGGGGACTGGAGCCAATGGGTGTTTAGTAGCCCTGTCACCAAATGGGCGAGAGGAAAGACCTGCTGGCCAATATAGAGAAAAGGGACAGAACCAAAACAAGTATCATCTGCAGAGGCTGGAAGGCTGTCGCAAGGCTCAGGGGTCAAGTTTGCCATGCGTAGGGATTCAATTTCAATTCCTAGCACCTGAGTGGCATCGCTCAGCACCCCTGGTACAATCTAGTGGTCCCTTGCACATCGGACCCGAGTTGCAGCATAATGATAGTTCCTGGAGTCCAAGTATCCCTCAAGAGTAAGTACCCCCTGGTAAGTGACCCCTCACAAGTGATTTTTGGGATTGCACTTGACTGAACAATGTGCCTTTAACCATTACAGCTCATTGGATATAGGGAATTCAGGTTCTGGAAGATCTGGGATCCTTCCTCCAGTTGAAACAGTTTCTTCCCAGAAACAAGGGCTGATCTTTGCATGTTTCTAAGATAAATGGTCCCAACCACCAGATGAACTCACTGCCAGTCATGTCAAGGCTCCAGAGGGACCATGGCCAGAGTCACTGACAAAAGAGTGCCAGACAGGACCTTGAGTGATTCATCTCCCACTTACCTCTGAGTGAAGTTGTCTCCTAAAACCAATCTGTGTCCCAGGTGTTTCTCTGAAGGCCTCTATACAACAGAGTCCTCAAGATGTACTGGGGAAGTGGAGTGTCCCCTGGCTCTCCACTGAGCCACCTGCCACCCACCCACCATAAGACAGAAGCAGCGCCACTTGAGCCAGCCCAACTGGCTGAGTATTGCTGTGAATCATCTGCAGCTATATTGAGCATCACATGGGAGAAAGCTGCAAGACAGCATGCAAGAAGGAAAGGACAGGAAGGGAAAGAAGAAAAGGAGGAAGGAAGAGAGGAAGGAAGAAAGGAAGGGAAAGAGGGAGGGAAGGAGGGAGGGAGGAAGGAAGGAAAGAATGAAGGAAGGGAGAAAGGGAGGGAGGGAAAGAAGGGGAAGGGAGGAAAGAAGGAAGGGAATGAGGGAGGGAAGGGAGGAAGGAATGAAAGAAGGAATGAAGGAAGGCAGTACAAAAGGAATGAAGGAAGGGAGGAAAGGGGGAAGAAAGGGAGTGAGTATGGAAGGAAGGGAGGGTGGGAGGGAGGATGGAAGAAAGGGAGGGAGGGAGGAGGGAAGGAAGTAAGGGAGGGAAGAAGGAAGGGAGGGAGGTAGAGAGGGAGGGAGGAGGGAAGGAAGGAAAAAGGGAGGGAGAGAAGGAAAAGAAGGAACAAACGAACTAAGAATGAATGGAAGAATGGAGGAAGGAAGGAAGGATAGAAGAAAAGAGGAAGAAGTAGGGAAGGAATGGAGAAAGGGAGATATGGAGGGAGAAAGGAAAAGGGAAGCAGAGAAAAGGAATGAAGATGGGAGGAAAGGAGGAAGGAATGGAGGGAAAAGGAGAATAAGGAAGAAAGGGGAAAAATCACTTTACTTAGGTATGCTAGGTACTTGGTGTGCAAGGAGACCAACAGGATGCACACTTCTGAATGTGCCCAGGGACTATTTTCTTAGCTTTTGTAAAGAACTAGTGCCTGAAATACTTCCTTTTTCCTGTCTTGACTCCTGACTGATGCAAGTACTCTCAAAGACTTGGACCCACTTCAAAGATGATGTGTAGGTCTGGCAGAAACCTCAATGACAGAGACTCATTCTGACCAAGGGCTCAGGAAGATGAAAGCTGCAACTGTCTTCTTTTCTCTCCACTATCCCATTCTTCAGATCACTCAGAGAAAAGTGTGTCCACAAGCTCACTTGGATATACACAACAAGTACCAATCTGGAACACAGTGTCTCCAGTGCCTCCAATGGCCCAAGTGGCTCTGTGTCCTTTGCGCCATGGCTCTAGAGAAGTTCTTTCAGCTAACAAGCTTTCATTTCACAGACAGTTCTGCTCTTCTTTCAGAGAAAATTGATGTTTTGTCAGGCATTTTCTCACTTGAGAGCTGGTCAGAGCACTTAGGAAGAGCAGATAAAACAATGTAAGTCAATAATTTCAAATAACAACTAAAAAGGCTGAACTGATGAGAAGTCAGCAAAAGGAGTGCAGCTTACTTGGCTCTCCCAAGGAAACTGTGGATGGCGCTGGGGAGAGAAAGGCGCAGAAAGCACTGGGCTCACATTGCTCCATTAGGCTTCACCTGGAGGCCATATCAAAGGTTTGGCCGATCTTTCTTCAAAAACGAAAACCTGGGGCCGGAGAGGTAGCACAGCGGTAGAGTGTTTGCTTTGCAAGCAGCCAACCCAGGACGGACCATGGTTCGAATCCCGGCACCCCATATGGTCCTGCCCGGGGCGATTTCTGAGTTCAGAACCAGGAGTGACCCCTGACTATCACCAGGTGTGACCCAAAACCCCAAAACCAAAAATAAATAAATAAATAAATAAATAATAAAGGAAAACCTTGTCCTCTTGGGAAAGAGTGGTGGACCTCAACAGTCAATGGAAGCAGCTGTAGAGAAGGGGATAAATAAGGAAAGTCCTACTCAACTTCAGAGCTGTCACTCTTCTCACTTCTTCCAGATCTCCATCACCAAGTCGAAAATGTGATTCCTTATCTGCTTCTAGAAGATTCTGACCATTCCCAGGACAGAACCAAGTCATCTCTCAGTCCAGAGGGCACCATCATGTCAGTCCCCTCTCTGAGGTGCTCAGCTCCATGAGAGGCAATCGGCTCTCTTAGGACACATTTATTGAACTTTATCAAGATGAAAAAGCATATGAGGATGCAGTATGTGTGTGCATGTACATGTGTGTTTACACATATGTGTGCATGAGTGTATGTGTATATGATCTGGTTAGTTCACCCTCCTGGAGACAAACTAGCCCTTACTCTGACATCATTCCAATCAAAACCAATCCCCTTTTCTCTTAAAATAACCCTACATAGGGTCAGAGAGATAGTATAGGGGTTAAGGCACTTGTATGTGATCCTCAGTCACATGCAACCCTTGTGAGCCCACCAGAAACGGTCCCTAAGCAGAAGAATTCTTGAGCACCACTAGATATGCCCCAAAACAGTATCAAAAAAAGAAATTATAAAACAGAGTAAGTGTTTAGAGAGAATACAGTAGTGTAAGACATTTACTTTCAGGGGTCTCAAACTCAATTTACCTGGGGGCCGCAGGAGTCAAAGTCTGGGTGATCCTTGAGTCCAAAGTCAAATAGTAAGCCTTGAACAAACAACTAAACCAAACAAACAAAAAAAGATTCCTCCAGGGTAGGGCCACAAAATGTTGTATGGAGGGCCAGAAACGGCCCGCAGGCCGCAGGTTTGAGACCCCTGCTTTACACAAAACCAATGCCAGTTTGATCCCAAGTAAGCACTAAATACTGCTGGATGTGGTTAAATAAATAAATAAATGAATAAATAAATAAATAAATAAAACAAATAAATACAATAATATTTTGTTTGCAGGGGACCGAGAACATACCTGGCAGTACATGGAGTGGGATTGTTCTCAACTCTGTTCGGGTAACCATATGTGGTGCTGGGGACTAAACCAGAGTTTATCCCTTCCATCTTTGCAAAGCAAGAGCCTTGACCCTTCTACTATCACTCCAGCTGAAAATTAGCCTTTCCTTTGTAAATTGGTGATGGTGATGATGGCAGTTTTGTTGTAGTTGTCACGTCATTGTCTTAAAAAAGAATGTCTTCAAACAAATACTCAGAGGCATCAGAAGCTAAAAAACTGGTCTTTCATGGGAAACATAACTGCAACGGGGATTAGAACAAGAAAAGGGCAGACACTGGGATATGTTGGAAGGAAGCTTGCATTCTGGTGGTATTGGTATGTTTTATACATAAACATCCATTATTATCAGTTTTGTAAATCACAGAGCCTAAATAATTTTAAAGGAATTTCTTTTTTGGGGGGGGTTCACACTGGGCAGTGCCCAGGGGTTACTCCTGGCTCTATGCTCAAAAATAGCTTCTGACAGGCTTAGGGGACCATATGGGATGCCAGGATTCTAACCTCCACCCTTCTGAATGCAAGACAAATGCACTACCTCCATGCTATCTCTCCAGGTCTTGGAAATTTCTTTTCTTTTCTATTTATGGGGATCAGTAAAGAACCACAGAGAGCTTTCTACTTTCAAAAGGATTATCAAGTCTGGTCCAGGGTGGCAGATAGAATATTTTTAGAATTTCTCCACTTTTGTTCTGCCTTGACTCCCACTGTTTAGTGGGTTACCTCTACAGTGCCATTAATGACCATACACACACTTTATCAAGCTTTCTGGTAGCTACACCAGTGATGCTTGGGATTTGTTTTTAGCTATGTGCTCAGGGATCACTTCTGGTAAGGATTAGAGGATCATAAATTCTGCCTGGGATCAAACCCAGCACTACATGTTCCCTACCCAATGTATTATCACTCCAGCCCACCACTCACTTTATTGAGTTGAAAGCAAATGCAAAATTAGTAAAAGAGATAATAACACAGGTGATGCCCAACCTGGCCCAGATCCTCACTGCTGTCCCCATCCTTTGTAAGCAGTAGCCCCAAATTTTCATCTCTTCCAGACAAGGTCCATCTGACACCCCAGATCTATATCCCACAAACTTTATACAAATTTTAAGAGAAACTTGTCAATTAGATTAGCTAATTAAAAAAAGACATTGAGGAAGACAATAATGTTTGACCCTCATAATGGAAATAGGAAACCAGAAAAAAATAAAACATTTTTCTGGGCTGAGTATATTCTAAGAGAAGTTGGTTTGGAATAGAAGATATGATGCAAATTTGTCTTGTTAACTTTGAATACCTATTAGATCTCTAAGAGGAGGTGTCTAAGGGTTCATTAGAAGAACCTACTCCTGATAAACAAGGGAAAGATCAACAATCATTTTTTAATAATTTTAACTGAGACCCATGTGATTTACAAGTTTTTCACAGTTATATTTAAGGTACATAGTGACAGTGAATTAGGGTCATTAGGGCCATTCCTCACGACCTGACCTCCCTTCACTCTTGTTCCCAGCATGCATCCCATACTCCCCCCCTTTACCCCCTGGACTGCTAGTGTGACTAGTCCCCTTTGTATATAACTTGTTGTAGAACTTGTCTTGATTCTGTTGTCATTGACTTTGGATTTGGTATTTAGGAACAGTTTTAAAGCCATGAAGATCAAGATATTTTTCTAGGAAAAAAAAAGAGAGAAAAACACAAAAACAAAAAAGATGCTTCAATGATTTAAGATTGTCAAGAAAATGAGGAATAACAAACAAAAGAATATGTAAAAGAGTAGCCAATAAGGCAATGTCTAGTTGCCAAGCCAAATGTTTTGAACATGGGTATGTTTTTCTGATGGTGCTAGTACACCACTAATGGATTGAAATTAGGATGGGATTTAGCTAACACTCTTCCACCCACTCTAGTTCATCTGTGGGAATCTGTTTTTCCATTTATCCAAAGGAAACAGCATACTATTATGTTTAAAATACAAAATAATGTCAAGTACCTACCACATGGCAAAATCTATAATTGGCTGCAATAGGTGATATTAGAGATTTCGCTCATTGCCTGACCTTCTACTACTTAGATACCCACATAAGAAAACAAGAAAAAGATTAGGTTCTTTGGTTTCTTTTTCTTTTTTTGCTTTTCTGTTTTGTTTTTATTTGGGGGGTCACACCCGGAGGCACTCAGGGGTTACTCCTGACTCTATACTCAGAAGTCACTCCTGGCAGGCTCAGAGGACCATAGAGGATATTGGAATTTGAACCTGGGTCTGTCCTGTGTTGGCCTGGTGCAAGGCAAAGGCCTCAGTGCTGTGCTATCACTTTGGCCCTGGACCAGGTACTTTGTGAAGAGAGAAGGGACTCAAGACTACCTTAGTTTTCTAGGCACTGTCTGCTTCTTTTTCTTAGGCTTTTACATGCTTGCTTGTGATCCAGAATGTCTGAAAGGGACTGACCACACAGGAGGCAGAGAAGACAACCACCAAGAAAATCCTGAAGAGTAGAACCATGAAGAAAGGATAATAGGAGGTATAGGTGTGGGGTGGGGGAAATGAAGGGACATGCTTCTTCATTGATGCAGTGGAGTATATGACAAGACCAGACAGAACAAGGCCCTTTTCTCAGTGTTACAAAATGACCGTATCCAGTGGGCATCATTAGGAATACCTCTTAGAAACTCCCTAATCCCTTCCTCAAGAGGTTCTCCTGATAAGATAAGAAGAGAAACTTCTTCAAGGAATACAAATGGAACCTTCTTGCTGCTCCACCAATCCACGTGAGGCCAGCTTCTGGTTACCACTCTGGGCCTATTTTTGAATGGGAGGCAGTGTTCCTCCACATTTCATGTCATGGGTTCCAGTAACATCCACACCCAACCTATATCATATTAAGGGTCCACATCCATCACCCGAAGCACATGGCTGCATAAGCAGCTGCACAACATATCTACTCAACAAATTAAATTCTATTCACAGTTATGCTTCCTATTATTCTGTGAGAATGGGCAGAAAAGACATAGACCAATCTCCAACTAATCCCTCAGCATCTTCCAGGGAGGTTAACTCCAAAGACTCACCTCCAGCTCAGCAATAACACTAGAAAACTAATGCAGAACACATAGAAGTACATAAGCTCAATAAGCAAAAGCAATATCCTGAAGAAATAAACAACACCAGTAAATTCTTAAAATGTTTTCAGTAACAATATGAAGATGTTCAATGAGTTCAAAGAAACAATAGCACAAGTAGTCAACAAAGCACAAGAAACATGAGTCAAAATTAAAAAATTACTGCAGTCAGAAATGAAGAATGTAATAAATGTAGAAAAAAGTCAATGAAATCTCTGAATAGCACAATAACTAAAGCTGAGTAAAAGATCAAGAAGTCCACAGTGAGAAGGAGGAGATTTCTAGGAAACAGCAGAATGTGGAAAGTGGCCTGAAAAGAAATGAACAGTACACCGAGAATGAGAACAATGGGATGCATTCAAAAAGAATGATACAAGAATTATCAATCCCTGAAAACTGGAAGGCAAATGTGCTAGAAAAAAAATAGTCAGATAAATGATCAATTGAAACTTCCCAGAATTGAGGAATATAGGCACCAAGATCCATTAGATCTGAAGTGTCCCAGTGAAAACAGACCTATCTAGGAAAACTCCAAGACACATTCTACCCAAAATGACAAAAATCCAAAGATAAAGACAGAATACTGAACGTATTAAGAACAAAAAAGAAATTTGCAAAGAAAAACTCATGAGATTTATAACAGATCTATCAAATGAAACTCCGAGTCAGAAAAGAATGGATGAATATAGTACAAAAATTCAATGAAATGAACACCTCACCAAGAATACCTAAATATCATTTAGGGTTGAATGAACAATACAGAGGTTCATGGACAGGCAACAATTTGGGAAATGCATAGCCTTAAAACAAGTTTTGCAAGAAGCATTAAGAAGATAGGAAAAGGGGCCCGGGAGATAGCATGGAGGTAAGGCGTTTGCCTTTCATGCAAATGGCCATTGGTTCGAATCCCAGTACCCCATATGGTCCCCCGTGCCTGCCAGGAGCAATTTCTGAGCATGGAACCAGGAGCACCGCCGGGTGTGACCCAAAAACAAACAAAAAAAAAAGATAGGAAAAGCTGAATGTTGCACTGTTGATGGGGGTGGGGGTGCCATCTGATATGACTGAAACTCAACCACAATCATGTTTGTAACCAAGGTGTTTAAATAAAAAACATTAAAAAAAAAAAAGAAGGTAGGAAAAGCTTAAATGTGGCATTTACTATAGTACTCAATAATGGTGCATATGGTATATAATTTCTATCCTCTACTAGATTAAGTTAAAACATAGCAATTACTCATCACAAATTTACTTTTATTGATTTATTATCGGATATTTTTTTCAAGTATATAAAATAAATTTGCCAGTGGGGAGTTAGGGGATAGAAGAGAACCTGGGGACATTGATGGGGAAAGGGATATTGGTAGTAGGTTTAGTATTTGAACATTGTATACCTAAAACAACTCTATTATGAGCAACTTGATAAAACAAAGTGTCTTAATAAAAATAAATTTTATAAAAGAAGACATACAGGGGCTAGAGAGATAGATCAGTTGTAGGGCATTTGCCTTGCACATGGCTTATTCAGGACGAACCTTGGTTTGATCCCCAGAGTCCCATATGGTTCCCCAAGCCAGGCGCGACTTCTGAGTACATAGCCAGGAGTAACCCCTGAGCATCACCAGGTATAGCCCAAAACCAAAAAGAGAGAGAGAGAGAGAGAGAGAGACATACAGATGACTAAAATTTATGTAAAAATGCTTTACATCATTTATCATCAGGAAAATAGAAACTGAAAAAACAATGCGATATCATCTCACACCAAAGAAATTGGACACATCATAAAGAACAGAAACTATCAGTGTTGGGGGCCAGAGTGGTAGTGCAAGTGGTAAGGTGTCTGCTTTGCCCATGCTAGCCTAGGACAGACCACGGTTAGATCCCTCGGCATCCCATATGGTCTCCCAAGTCAGGGGTGATTTCTGAGCACATAGCCAGGAGTAACCCCTGAGCGTCACCAGGTGTGGCCCAAAAACCAAAAAACAAACAAACAAAAAAAAACTATCAGTGTTGGTACGGATGTGGGGGGACAGTTGACACTCATTCACTGCTAGAAGGAATGTCTACTGGTCCAAGTTTTTGGAAAACTATGTAGGCACTGTTTAGAAAACTTAAGAATCAATTTCCCAGGGGCGGTGAGGTGGTACTAGAGGTAAGGTGTGTGCCTTTCAAGTGCTAGCCAAGGAAAGCTGGCGACCGCAGTCCGATCCCCCAGCGTCTCATATGGTCCCCCCAAGCCAGGGGCAATTTCTGAGCGCTTAGCCAGGAGTAACCCCTGAGCATCAAATGGGTGTGACCCGAAAAAAAAAAAGAATTAAGTTCCCATATGAGCCAGCAATTATTCTGCTTGGATATACTCAAAAGTACAAACATATAATGCAGAAAAGACATCTGCATTCCTATGTTCATTGCAGAATTATTTATAAAAGCCAAAATCTGGAAACAACAGAGTTTCCAAGACTTGATAAAGAAACTATGGTAGAGGGTCAGAGATATAGTACAGCAAGCAAGGTGATTGCCTTGCATGTAGCTAGGCTAGGTTTGATCCCTGGCATCTCATATGATCACCCTGAGCACTGCCTGGAGTGATCCCTGAATACATAATCAGGAGTAAACCCTAAACATCATCAAGTCCCCGAAAAGGAAACAACAACTACAACACATATACCCAAAAGCCAAAAAAAAAATTTTAGAAAATAGGGGAAAATGGGTAGGGGGTTTCTCATACAATGGTAGAAGACTGGTACTGGGATTTTTTTTTTTTTTTTTTTGGTTTTTGGGTCAGACCCAGCAGGGCTCAGGGGTTACTCCTGGCACTATGCTCAGAAATCGCCCTGGCAAGCACAGGGGACCATATGGGATGTCGAACCACCATCCTTCAGCATGAGAGGCAAACACCTTACCTCCATGCTATCTCTATGGCCCCAAGGGACATTTATTTTTTGTTTTGCTTTGTTTTTATTTGTTTGTTTGTTTGTTTGTTTTGGGGGTCACACCAGGCAGCACACGGGGGTTACTCCTGGCTCTATGCTCAGAAATCGCCTCTGGCAGACTCAGGAGACCATATGGGATGCCAGGATTCTAACCACTGTCCTTCTGCATGTAAGGCAAACACCCTACCTCCATGCTATCTCTCCGGCACTGTGCTGGGACATTTAATGCATGAAACTACCTTGTAGTTTTATTAATAATAGTATTGTAAACCATTGTGTCTTAACTAAAATTAAATTTCTTTTTTAGAAAGGCTAAAAAAATCAAAACTCTGCCCTAGAAGAGTCAGCTACACCATCTTCTAGGATGTCTAGGACTGACTTGCTTCCCATTCCTGAGCCCTTTCAGTACCCTCTGCCCTTTAGACCCCGTGATGGGGTCCTCTCTCCTCATAGAACTGAAGAGCTTACACTCATTCTCAATGCAGGATGCTTCTGACTACCATGACCCCACCTGCAGCCTGTGTACTTCTTCAGCTCTGGGTTAGGGCCTGTTGGAAGCCAAAGCTATTTAGCAGATCTTCACTTTTTCATCTTAATTGCTTCCCATAGACCAGACCAAGCCCAAACTAGATCTGTGTTGCCATGGTAACCCACTTCTCAACCCAACAGGCTGTAACCCTAGAAGTAAGAGAGTAGGATATATGTTTTTATTTATTTTGTTGTTTTACCCAGCAGTGCTCAGGGGGCTGAGGAAGATCAAGGATCCAATCCAGAGTCTCACACATGTCAGGTGTGTGCTCCACCCCTTGAGTCACATCTATCATTAGGTTTGTGTTTAAATTCCTAGCAGTAACCGCCTTTAAGGTTAGAGAGATGATGCCCAGATTTAGGAAACAGGTGAATAAATAAGTACACACCCATTTGGGGGCTTCATTATGTCTACCATTCAAAAACAGCATGAGGAAGAAACAAGACCTTCCTCAACTCTCCCAAATTCTCTCTAGTCCTGTCTGCCACAAGCCAGGTCACCCTCTTCTCTCCCCTTCATGAAGTTGATGGAAGACCCTTATGAAATCACAGAACCTGCACGTGGCTGAGCTCAAACCACAAGGCCTTCCTATGACTTGTCCTCTATGTTCCACAAACAGACAAGAATGTTTTGTATTTGGGAGACAGTTGTATCAGTCCCTCTGGGAATGCTACCATCCTTCTTTAAATCAAATGTCTTCCTGGGGCCAGGCCCTTCATGAGCAGGTACTGGTCACCTCTCCAACACTGCAGATTCTCTGTAAAGCAGTCAGCCTGAACTTCCTATAAATCCCCAAATGTATCTTTCTATGCCCTCTGTTCCTAGCCTCTGGTGCTTGGTTGGTTGATTGGTTTGTTTGTTCGTTTTGCCTGCTGACTGACTCATCCTTTAGTCTAGCTTAGAATTTCCTTATTTTTTCCATATTTAATTTCAAAATTGTTTTCTTCCTGTATCCCCACTGTTTTATTGGTTGATTTTCTGGTCTCATGCCATGGTTCCCTTTTATAATTTACATCTATGGCCTCCTTGAAGTATTATGGGGTCTACATCTGGCCTCCATTTAAGAAGCACTAGTTTAGCTCAATCAGAATGAATTTAAGGAACATGGAGCCTGAACATATATTACTCGCATCCCCTTTTGAGATGTGTATGTTCATGCTTCCATGCTGGCCTTTGTACCAGGACTCTGCCCTTGAGGAAACCAATGGTCTCTCTTGAGTACATTTTCATTACTATTTATTTCTCATTCTCCTCCCCTTCCTCAATACCTCCAAATTAAATCTGGTTTTACTTAAAAAAAAAGAAGAAATTTTAGGGTTGCTACATAGCATAGAAAGTAAGCATTGCTTTCCATGCAGCCAACCCGGATTCAATCCCAAAAACCATATAAGGTACCCTGAACCCTGCTAGGAATGCAGAGCCAGGGACATACACTAGGCAGTCAGGCATGATTCCCAAAAAAACCCAAGCAAATAAAGAATAATTTTAATAATAAAGAGATAGTACTTACAGGGAAGGCACTTGCCTTGTACATGCCCACTATAGCCATAACAAACCTGGTTCAAAAAAACCCAATGTGACATGTGATTCCCCCAAGTACAACAAGAAGTCTCTCCTGAGAACAGATCCAGGAACAGCTCCTAAGCACTGACAAAAAAAAAAAAGAGCTGAAACTTCAGGGAATAATTTAATTACTACTCAGTTCAGAAAGCCTTCCCTTGGTAAAAATTAATAAAAGAAACTTTATTGAAAATTAAGTTCAGAAGTCCTATAAAGAGAGCTCTTCTGTTCAGCCATGCCTCCTCAAGTAGTTCAGACCCCAACAGAAAGTAACATGTATTTACTCCTAAACAGAAAGTGCAATTCCATTTCTATTCCAGCAAGAAAGAAGATTTTCTTGATGCCCAGGAACAAGGGAAATGAAAATGCTACAGCCCAGTCATTAAGCTTTCCTGAACTTTCATTTTTCTCTTCTGAGGACTTCCTTATTTTGCCCCCCTTTCCATAAAAGCTTTCCATCTGTGTAATCCTTCCAAAGTAACTCTGCATTGCTGTCTGATGTATGAATTCAATAAAGCCCATTATATCTTCCAGTGTAGTCAGTTAAATTTTGTTTTCTTTTTCAATACTAGACACCCCACAGATACACTGCTAAGCTGGTGCCCCTGCAAGCTTATTCATGCCTTTATTCTTTCCTTTTTAGGATATATCACATGTATTCATTGTTCTTCCTCCCACCTGACTATAAGCTCCCTGAAGCAAGGATGATTGTCTTTATTCCCATCTGTACCCCTAACACTAAGCCCCTTGTAAGCTAGAGGAGCCAATAAATTCAGCATGCATGAATAAATAAATGAATAATGATATCAAGATAGTAAAGAAACCTCTGTATGTGTGACTATCAAGCTGTGGATTCAAAGATAAAAAGTTAACATGCAAGTTTTCTCTCCAATGCGTTGGCTTGCCAACTTACAGAGAAAATAACAGACCTGAAAATATTCGGCTTAAAGTATTCCCTACATTTTTAAAGAAGCTTCCAGAAGCTTATGATAAGTTTCTATCTCCAAACTACTTCACATCCCTGTCTCTAAGTCCAGTTTATATAAGCAGAGGAGAGAAGTCAAGACCTTGATTGTAGGAAAGTTACATACAGGCCTGGAGAAGGAACATGCTGTGAATTTTCCTATCCTCTCATATCAGAAAGGGGAAAGATGTGTTTCCAAATCTGATTCAAGAGAAATTGGCTCCAACAGAATCAACTGCAGGCACTACAAATGCTTATGAGAAGGGGCCATGTGAGTGTTGTCATGAAGCAGTGAGGAGATGTTCATCCTGCTTTCTTTGCAGCCCTCTCAGGTCAGACTGTCCTTTATCTTATCAAGGGAAGGGAATTTGTGTCTGGAGAAACAAGGGTGTTGAGGAAATCAGCCATGGCTTGTTCTTCCCAAGGTCAAGAGAGAAGATTCTCCAAAGTTGTAGAAGAGCCTCCCTCCTCTTCTTCCTTCATCACTCCCTCTGCCATGTTAGTTCAACTATTGCATACTAATCATCTCAGTGAGGGTTCTGCCTGATAATCCATCATGCAAATGCTGAATCCACACCGATGCAACTTCCAAGGAAGCAGAGTAGAAAATGGAATGGGTACTACATCAGCTAGGATGGTTTCCTGCGTTATTCATTAAAATGTGTGCTTTGGCATCCTTCAGGCACAGCACAAATTCCTGTGAAACAAGCCTGACTTGGCCAATGCACATGGCATTGCCAGCTCTACTTTGGACAGGAACGTATCACTGAATCTTGAAATCATATTTCTACCCAAGAAGCTTTCACAAAAACCTCCATCCTAGAGGAAAATTCCCTGTCAGATATTTAAGTGATAGTTTTTTCCTCTCTCACCTCTTCCCTCTTAAGTGCCTCAGTTCACAATATTTATGATGTCATGACTCATTAACATTCCTCCCTGGACAGTTTTAATAAATATGCTGAAGGGAGAAAGCCTCTGTTTGAATATTAAATATTAAATTTACAAGACATATAATCCTCCTAATTAAGTTGAATTTAGTTTTGTGCATTAGATTAAGAGAAAGAGAGTGGGAACGAGAACTATGGTCACACACACACACACACACACACACACACAAACGCAAGGACTTAGCTGCAGAGTTGGATTATTTAAATAAAACCCTAATACTACCTGCCTCTCTCTCTGTTCCTGTGAACACCCAAAACCAGCCAGCTAAATGGGGTATAGAAAAAGCCTTTCTTCCAGACACTCCATTTCTGATACTTGCTGTCCTCCCAAAGAATGAAATCTCCAGCATCAAGAGCCTTCACAGGAGCAGTCTGAAGGCTGATCATGCAACCCCTCACCAGTGCAAAGGTGTAAACTCATGTACCAACCAAGCTACCATGCCCAGAGTGACCCCAGGATTCTCTAGCTTTCCTTTTACTTTTTTTTATTTTTCTTGAGGCTGTTGTGAATTACAGGTCCTTTATAGTTGTATTTCAGGCATATAGTGACAGTGAATTAGGTCATTCCTACCATCAGTGTAGACCTCCCTTCACCAGAGTTCCCAGCATGCATCCGTTACCTCCACCCTTAGGCCCATGGCCTGCCAGTGTAACAGGTCCATTTTAAGGTTATATTGTTATAGTTTGGGTCTCTTGATTCTATTGTCGTTGACTTTAGCTTGAGTATTTTTCCCACCCAATGTACCTGAGACTACTTGGCCCCTGAACCCCATACACTACTTTTTTCTTTTATCAATTTGTAGGAAGACATCAAAATATGATAACCATCCTTTTAATAGGGTTCCCAGGATGCCCTCTTAGTTTCTTGTTCTGGTTGGTGGCAATACACAGAAGAATTTCTCCAAATCACTGTCACTAACAAGAACACATTCCCCTTTATGACCTATTCAATGTCACCAAAGAACCAACCTTTCATGGCACTCCTTCATGGTCCTCACATAGCTGCTAAGACTATCTGTGCCACCTGCATTTCTTTCTAGAAAAAAGTATACACAGGACATCATTTGATTACTCAGCCCATGTTTATCAAGGAGCCATTGTATTCAGGAAACACTTTCCCGTTCAGTAAAATGTCAGATAACCTCAAAGATGATATGGTAGTAATGGTGGTGGTGGCAGTAGAGTACAGGCGGCAAGTGGAGGAGGTCCTGGGTTCTATCCTTAACATCACTGAGTACAATGCCCAGCACCACACTAACAAGCATGGAAATGGCAGAAATCATGTTCCCTGCCCACAGAAAGTAGCCAATTGCATCCACTTCCAGATCTCCGAGCCAGTGTCTAGTTTCATTCTGACTGAAAATTGAATATCCTTCCTCACCCAGGCTGGAGAAAGATCCCACTGATATATCTCCTAGGCTAAGATGGGGGCAGGGGGAAACAACAAGGTCCCCTTAATCCTCACTGGGGAAACACAGTCAGTTTCTCATTTCAATTTAGAACCCCTTGATGTGGCTGGTGATGTAAAAGTTAATGTAACCTTGTTTCTGGGAAGGCTTTTATGCATGTTGTCCTGCGACTGAAACAAGACATAAAAGAGCAAATACTTAAGTTACTGGAGACCGGGTCATTTTACTAAGAGTACAAAAGCCAGTGCTCCCATCTCTTCTCTAACCTGCCTTTTTTATGCCTAGACATCTACTGTGTGGATAAGGTGGTCTGTCCTTTCCAGATCCTACCCAAACACTCTCTACAAAGAGCTGTCTCTGGTTGTGTGCCAGCTATTTTGTCTGCCTCGGGAAATGAACATTCCAGATCTAGGAAGGAGCCAAGCATCACAGGTGAGAAATGCTGTTGTCTCCAAACATGGCATCCAGCCTAGAATGTTCTGTGTTCTGGACCATAGCAGGAAAAGGACCAGAGAGATGCTTCCTCAAAGCTTAGAGTTTCAATAGCTGGGTCCCTGGTTGTTGTTGAGAGTAAGATTAGGAAAAGGCTTCTAAGGAGGCAGAGAATGACATTCAGTGGAGTGGATGAAGTGTAGAGGCAGGAAGTCCAGGCATGGCAAGTAGGAAGGTAAAACATCTACAACACAATGTTTTTCAATGATGCAGAAATACACAGACACAGTAATACATGTTCACTGTATATTGGGAAAGGGGGTGAAGATTACATTCCATACTAGGATATGACATGGGACAGAGTTTGGGGAACAAATGACAAGGCTGACTCCATGCATCTTCAAGTGGTCCTATGCCCTTACATGACTCAGCTGGTCTGTTGACAATAGGTCAGGAGATCTTGCAGTAACTGCGGCTGGTTTCTGTCATTTCTCTCCAAGACCAAGAGCCTCTGGCCTTCCCTGCAAAAGAGAAAAGCATGAAAGTGCTCCAAATCCTACAGAGAAAGTCAGACCTTGCATAGAAAAATGAGTCATATGAGGCTGAAAGATATCCCATAGCCTCTACTCTCCGGAAGAGAGGATACAGGAACTCCTTGCTGTTCACCACCAAGTCAGGTAAGGCTGTCAAAAGGAAAAACAGAGATTAGATGTTTTGAGGGCAGTGAAGTGAGTGTTCTCTCTCTCTCTCTCTCTCTCTCTCTCTCTCTCTCTCTCTCTCGGCAGCTTTGGAATCTATGGCAAAGTCAGGGTTGCTGACACTTGCAGAATGAAGACTGTGTTGCTCATCCAGCAGCAGAAGGCCCTGTGTGGTTAGTTCAGAGTCAGAGAATCCTGGGCAATTTTTACATATCTCCTCCATCCACTTTTCCCCCCAATTATTTTATTTTTCTTTCATTGTTTTTTTTCTAATTAAGAGACTGTCATTTTCAAAGTCACTCATAGGTGAGTTTCAGAAACTAATTCTACCACCACTGTCAAATTGTGTCTCCAGGTTCCCTCCTATCACCGCAGCCTACCTCCTTGATAGTCAAGGCACATTTTTAAGTTTGGTTTTGCAATTTTGATCTTCTCCTTTTAGTGTTGTTGATTCTGTGATTTGGATACAAACATAGGATGATCATATTTGTCTGTGGTATACAGAATAGCTGGATGAGGGAATTCAAAGTATTAAAAAGGAAGGTTATCTAAATTACCCTTGACCCCAGAATATAGGAAGAAGGACAGGAATAGAAAGAAATTAGATGGAGGAAGTAAAAAAAGAAAGATAGGAAATAACAAGGGCAGGAATCAAGGGCCTCAAGTATAGTGGTGATGCAGAAGTGTATGTGTGATATACATATATATACTTTACTATTCCAAACTATCTTCATACTATATAAATCCTTAAGCCTGAAGGCTTTTTCTGTATTTTAAAATGGCCATCCTAAAAATCATCTTATCAATAACTTCCCTTGAAATATGGGGGCAGATAGACCAGGTTGCAACCCCAAAATAGATCCAAACAGACCCCCTGGAGACAGAGGTTACTGATGGGACTCAGGGTCAGCTGTCAATATTTCTGGATTCTGGCCCAGTACTCTGTGCTTGTAAGAAGACGGGTGGAGATCACACCAAGAAAGGTAGACTTTCCCAACAAGGAAAAACATTGTCAACAAGGAAAAATTTTGTCAGCACAGAAAGGAAAAACATTGATCTTAAGAAAACTCATGTTCAGATTGTGTTAATCTGATGAGGAAACTGAATTGGAAATGGCATGCAGAGAGAAAAGGCAGGTGTAAAACAGAATGTGGGTTCATTTGGGCCTGGTGGGAACATAATAATTACCCCCCATAAAGGGGATGAGAGTAGTGAGGCCCCCAGCATCCCTGAACTTTCTAAACTTTATGGATCTGTTCCTTGGAGCTAGTTGCCAGAACTGTGTCTTCTCTGAACATGCATCCTGAGTCAACTGATGCTTTAGCAGAGGTCTTATAACTATTTAAACGGGGGAGGGGGGCAATTTACTGTCTCTCAGACTATTGGAGGGCTGGACTATAGTTTAGAAAGAAACTACATGATTCAACTTAGGCTTCAGTTGATCGGACATGGGCCATTCACCCCAAACTTTGGATTCCATCTTTGGAACTAACACTTTTTCTGCACCTGCACCAAGAATCAAACTTCTACCAGGAAAGGACCTAAAGCTGCCCTGGCACCAACTTGTTCCAGGGTGGGTTTATATGATACCCTGACAACTTGGAAAGAGCAATAACTCATTTTCAGGGTGGGTTTCCTTCCCTCACCACCTAACGGTGATATGAAATCAGAACTCTCCATGACATCCTGACTATGGCATAGGATTAGTGCAGAAATCAAGATCTCTAATTATAGAAGTCAGACTGTGACAACTGTTATTGAGAATTTTTCCTGGGACCATGAAGAAAGACTTTGGGGGTAGACAACTTAATATGCCCAGACCCTGTAGTTGGTCTTATGGCAGGATGCTTCATGGGTCAGAACACTCTGTTTTTAGGCCAAAAGTTTTTTTCTCTTTATTTTCTCCAACTTTTGCTGTGCCTATGCAAAATACAATATTTAAAATGAAAAACAAGTAAAGATAAATTAAAAATTACCAGTATTTTAATATTTCAATATTCAACTATTACCAGTATTTCAATGGGAACTTGGCAGATCCCTGCCCAAGATTGAGAGGAGTTGAGAGAAAAAGAAAAGGAGGAGAGTCAGAGAGTGCAACACACATCCCACACATGCACATTGTAGGCCCAGAACAGGTTGACTGATAAGCAGGACAACTAGCAGAGGTTAAAACACTCCAGCAAGTTCTATAAATGTCCTCAGTGGGCCCCACATGTGGTCTGTGCACTGTAGTTTGGGGACTTCTGTTCTAGAGAATCTGAGTTTGGACTCCTAGGTAGCAAAGGACAGGGATCATGGGGTTGCAGCTCTTTCTATGCCTGATTCACACCCAGAGAGGATCTCAGACAGAGATGCTCCTGGAGGCAAAGACTCCGAAAGACAGAGTTCCATTCCCTCAGGGCCATTCCTGGGAATTTACAAACAGCCATTTTCCAAAGCTGTGTGTGGCTTTCCAAGAATCATGTTCCTTCCAGATCCAAAAAGTAGCTTTAAGGTAAAATGGGAGGTTGAGGATGACACCATCCACAATAACTTGTTTGGAATCAGAAGCACCTCAACTGGGCATGGTGGCAAACACTCCCCTCACCATTAGAAATGGGTGGTGGTAGGAAGTTTTGCATTCATCTGACACATCTCTGCTGAGGGCTGGGTATATTGCTCAAAATATAGGGTATATGCCTTTCAGGTACAAATCAAGAATTTTATCCCAAGTATCAGATTGTCCCCAGAGCATCATGAGATATGGTCTCAATCCTCTTCTCACTACCAATAGCTCCCCTTTGTATCTTTCTAGCCTGGATTCCTGCTCTGAATTTAGAATCACATCCTAGTATCCTTTCAACAGGCCTGCCTGCTCTTAACACATCTACAATCTGAAAGGTAACAGACTCAAAGCAAAACCTCCCCTCCTAAATATTGCAGTGAACTCCACAGGACACTCCCAAATTCTGGCCCTGTGGTTGCTTTTCAACTCAGCAGCCAGCAGGGCACTCAGTGTTGGGACTATTCAGGAACTATCCAGAAACTGTCCTGTCCAGGAACTATCCAGACACAGTCACAAGCGGATGGCTGACCAGGCAGACTGTCCAGGATCCAAGATCAGATCTAAGACTAACTATACTTAACTGGGTAGAAAAAGGCCTGAAGAATATTGTTCTCTCAGGGCCAGAACATAAAGTTCTGTCCAGAGAACACACTCAAAGAAACAACTCTGGCAAAAATAAATAACTGCAAGCAAAGGAGAATTCAAGGTAAAGAGATAGGATGTTCTAAAGGAAAGAAGAGGAATAATGTGGTTTCAGGAGATTTGTGGTTATCAGGACCAGTAGCATGAAGAGGACAAAGGTCACAGAGGAAATCATTAGCCCACCTGAGATTAGAGTTCCCAGGTCTGTTTGGTATTAACTTATCCCACCATGATGAGAACAAGATTTCCATCCTTCCTCTGTCCATAGAGCCATAATCTAGACCAGTGATCTTCAACCACCAATTCACAGGTTTAAAATGATCTAAAAAGGCTGATCTAGGGGCCGGGCGGTGGCACTGGAGGTAAGGTGCCTGCTTTGCCTGCACTAGCTTAGGACGGACCACGGTTCGATCCCCCGGTTTCCCATATGGTCCCCCAAGCCAGGAGCGACTTCTGAGCACATAGCCAGGAGTAATCCCTGAGCGTCACCGGGTGTGGCCCAAAAACCAAAAAAAAAAAAAAAAAAGATCAGGTAATGAAGTTGGTCTCCATCTAGATCAGCCTTTTTTTTTGTTTTTTTTTTTTTC